>JABFEB020000113.1:16039331-16062946 GCA_019775895.2 Stomatorhinus ivindoensis
ACCCCCCCCCCCCCCCCCCCGTAATTTATCTTAGGCTGCTGAAGGACCTTTTTGGAATACATAAGATTTTGGGTTGCCAAGCCGAACTGCTAGACTGCGTTTTAAATATAACGTAACAATTTTAATGCCATCCCCAAAAATGATATTTCCCACCTCAAAAGTAGATCCGCATTTTGTTTACTGAAGTCAATGATACCTGTTACATCTGACAAGATATTAGGCAGCGAGTAAGTATATTAGCTGCATATTTACTAGTTCGGTTAAAAAACAATCATTTAAAATAAGGCTGTCTTTTTTTAGGCGTAGACTTAGCTGTCGCCCATCAAAGAATGAATCCTGCTATGATGACATCAGTTAAAAAAGCAGCAGTCGCTGAATCCTTACCTTCTGAAGGTAAAGATCGCAATGCTTAATCAAACTATGAAGTTACTGATGTAATTTTTACAGTTGATTTCAAACATTTGCAGGCTAGATTAGCCTACGCAACTGACCCTGAAGTTGGTATCCTAAATATATTTTTACGGAATTAAAATAATTTAACTATTTTCCCCCCTGTATTATGATATGTCCGATTTAAAATTTCAAATACTTAAGATGTAAGCAGTTATCAGTTTAACCTATATAATGCAATATCTTAAAATTATGATTCATAAATTACTGGAGAATAGTAATATAAAGGCTGTTTTGTTCGCGTCACCATGCGCGCGACTATTTCTGTTACTCCCACCTTTTATTTGTCATATCTGTACGTTGAAAGTTGCCAGTTAAAACTTTATTTATTAAACCTTAAAAAAACAAGAGCTGCATCAAGATTTAATACATGAAAAATAACTAGATGTAAATCAACATTAATATTTTCTACTATATACGTGTAAGCCTTCCGAACTGCGTGATTTTGTCATAAAATGGGCGCGTAACAATTACTGCTAGTTAACTGAGAGGTTAATTTCTTTACAACAATGACAGCATATTAGTAATTGAAACAAACACAGCTGCTTATTAATGAGAACATGTTATATTGATAATAATTAATATTCATGACAACCAAGGTTTTTTACGCCAATCCCCGATCTCAGTACACAAAGCAGTTTAACTCTGAGAATTCGAGATGGCGCGTGCAACAAGTGCACCGGTTTGTTTATACGAGGAGCCACACCCATATATTGCGAAGAACAACAAAAGACATAGTAGTAAATAAATAGACGTTCAATAGTGCACTTAAATAGCAAGTAAGACCAAATGAGTGCACTTCATATAAGGTGCATGTGTAAGTAACGTTCCGGTAATCCAGATTCAGTTATTGGTGATGCGGGCGGCTGCGAGGAAGGACTCTTGGTGAATCTGGTAGTCAGTGTTCTGATGTTGCATGTCCTACCAGACTCCATGGGGGGTGGGGGGGGCAGCAGCTCTTGGCGAAGGGTACTTGGTGCTTTGCTGCGGCCGCGCTCAGTTTTCTCAAAATAACTGTCGGCTGGTTATCTCGATATTAAAAATGTATTAAATATTAGCTCCTTATTGTAAGTGTCAATAATTATTTTAACTTGCGCTTTTAGTTTGCTTCACTAATCTGTATTTATCCATTTGTTCAATACTGATGCCAGTCATCGAAACCTCCATTATTTCGTATAGTCAAGATATTTGTTTTGGGTTTGATTCTACGTTAACATTACTCATGCATTTAATTGGTTGAACCATAACCAGGTTCAGTTTAATTCCTTACGCCCTAACAGAAGTGTCTGCATCCTACTGCATGTCTGCTCCCACGATTTTCGTGATCTTTGCCTGGTACAATAAAATATTACTAAAAGTTGCATAAAAGACGTTAGAGAAATCCTTGAAGGATAACAACTACGGAACGCACGAAAATATATTATCAACGGTTTGTGTCAATATATTCAAACACGTTGAGAATGCATGAAGGGCTGTGAGATCGCTACAGAAAACAGCTTGGACCGTAAGCGTAAATATAAGTTATCTATAAAGGATTTCTGCAAGATGAATTTCATTTTCGTGACTGTATACTCATAAACCCTACCCTCCTCACCTATGTCAGAAGATACCCTCCCCCACCCTTGGAAGGGCGCACAAGTAAACTTTCACTTCAGACGTAGAGAGAAGGTGCTCTGCACTGGCTGTCTCGCGCTCTCCAGGAGATTGAGAGCAGACCTGCCAGTCCCTCGGCTTCACCTATTTCCTGTAGTCAGCAATCCCGCTCTAAAAGGGAAAAAAAGTGGAAGGAAGAATTTTACAAACTGTTCTAAATAAGGCGCTCTGAAAAACAATCCCTACTTGGCCGCCTGCTGTCTATCCCATCCGAGCCTCACGGTTTATGCTTCGATTACCCCTGGAAGCTACGGCCGCACTTTCAGAGAGGAAAAACACTCCATGTGTCCGAAGAACTATGACACGAAGGATACAACTGCGGCGTTTCTTTTCATTTAAGAGCTAAGTCATTACTTCGCAGCGCAAAACTCGAAGAGCCCTGGGCTTCTACCTTCGGTCGGCAGTTGACTGGCATCATCTGGGAGTGTTTTTCATGTATTGGAAAAATGAAGTTTTGGCCCCTCTTCCAGAGGGAAGTCAATTTCTATCCAAAGGAATACCCACGAAAGAGGTAACGTTGTTGGTATTTTATGCGGATGCGTATCTGTTTAGCCCGATGTTTCATGTGTATAACGATCACAAGGAACGCATATTTACTTATTGTGTCAACCGATATCCGTAAACAAAATGCCAGTTCGCTTTAAGCTTAAAAACGTTTTGTTTTCTAAAGCTCAACAAGTCTGAATTTAGCTGTAAATAGTAATAAATAATACAGGTTCATGACGTAAATACAAACGCACTCTTGGGTACTGTCACCCGGAGGGACGTATATACGTGTTGCGTTTTTTATTTTATGTCTGTGCCAGAAGCATAACTCTCGTTTATGTGCAAGGATCAGCTGCGATCTCTGAACACTATTCTTTATGAATAGTGTGATTTGCAGTCCATCCTCTTCACATCCCAATTCTGCTTAGAAAATTCGATTTTAATTACTGCCATTAAAAATCAAATTTGCAATTCTTTGGGTGGCCCGATGCCTTTTCTGATTGACAGTTGAAATTGACACTCCGGGTCCCTCTTATCCCGAACATTTCAAGCTATTTCTAATTGCAGGTAGTTTATTTTTTTCAGTGCTCTGGATTGCATTGGGTAGGCGATTACTTTAAGAGGCATGGGTTAAGTGCAGGGAAAAATCAATCCAAATTGAAATCGCTTCATTAAAAAGGTCTTTTGTTGCAAGGCTCTAAATACGCCGTGGAAATTCTTATTTATTGTGTCGGACGAGTTATATAGCCCGAAATATATCAGGGAGGCTTACTGCTACGGATAGAACGCACCCTGTTGACTTCGCATCGCTCGTTAATCTGTCTTGTAGGTGATTTCTCCGGAAAAGCAGAGTACTACGGTATCCTCGCACTGCGTGGAAGCCAAGCAACCACTGATAATGGTGAGTAATATATTAAGCAATTTTAATCCTGCGAGTCCCGCAACAATCCTATTGTTAGATTTTACGTGTCTAATACACCGTTATATAGGCTATGCTTTATATTTTGTTCTGATTTTGTAAAATAAGTGTACTGCGAATCTGTTGTGTCAATTGTTTTTGTGTCTGAAAGCCCAATATTTTGATAAATTAGAGATAAGCGAAGTTAATCGCCACATTGAATTTTTATATTTAATTAGTTAGATGCTATTTATCCCAGAGTTCTTTCAGTTGCCGTATAATACAAAATACATTTTAGAGTGAAATAATATACAATTATAATTCTTTTTAAAATTGGAATTGATACCATGTAATAATATGTAACATTTTATTATATAGTAATATAACAACACGGGCCTTTAGTGTTTTCTGTGCACATATGCCAAAACCTCGCGCGCTCGCCTCGAGCCTAGTGTCGGCTGATTGTTTTACATTAATACGTCTTTCCCGATTCAGTCTCACTCGGACGGAGAATCCCACAGGTCGAATATGGAAAAGGACGATCCGCGATCTTCGCCGACTCCTCCGTCTACGCCGTCGATATGTTCCCCGACATCGTCTTCTTCCTCCGTACCGTCAACGGGAAAAAACGTGTGTGCAAGCTGTGGGCTGGAGATCCTCGACAGATATCTACTCAAGGTAAGGAAATCACGGGCCCATACCACAAAAAGACCTTACTTCGTCTAGAAGTAGCTTTATGTTTGTTTGTAAAACAGCCCCTAGGTACACGTAATTAGAGGTTAAAATGTGACAGTGATTGATCGTTAAATCAATTGAACAACCACATCATTAAATTCATCCTATATACAGAACCTTAGCGTAAGCTATATAATTCTTATAGCACATATAGCACTAAAGTAGTCAGGATCAGTCTAACTTACATTGATCTAATGCAGTCAAGTTAAATTTTTTTTTAGTAAAGTATTAATCGATTTGCAATCACAATACACTGTAATTTTCCCTCGATTTAATTAATACTTTCAGAACGGGTGTTAAATGGGAGAGTCCCCAGTCTTGAAACCGTCTTGAAACCGCAAGTTTTTATTTTTTTAAAGCAAGAAATTGTTTGCCTATGGTAGACATAACTAACAGCTTATTTTTATTATATCTAGATTTTTATAAACGGACAGTAGTGAAATATTTGGGGAATCAAATGAAATTAGCGTATATTTTTTTGTCGCAATTATTTAAGAGTTATTTCTACATCTTTCTGCTCATATGAAAAACCACCCGTTAAATCTTATTAAATTAATTTAAGCGTTAAAAATAATGCAGTGCATATTGATTTTGGAGCATTCTACCTGCAACCTATTTTCAGCGGTATTCAACAGATGGTGCTGAAAGTTGCATTTGCCTTGCATATATCTAGTTCTGTTGTATTATTTTATGGTTAAAGAATTTTTTGGAAAATAAATGTCGATAGCTTATGTTTTTTTTTAAATGTACGCTACATGTATATAATACATAATAAACAGTAGAAAATAATTTTTCATAAAACATCTATACACGACATTATAATGTTGCAATTACAATGGTAAAACAATTACAATGTTAAAACAACATTAATGAAACAATACAATAATTTCAGATAATATACATAACGAATATTGTATATTCAGTGTATAAATGTGTTTTATGCAAATATGTATATTATATGTATTACTTAGGCCGTATATATATATATTACAAGGCGATTTTATTTACTACTTTGTTATACATTTTAACAAAGCTTCATTCTTTTTACAACAGCATTTATTTTCCGTACAAAATAATTATTGTGAAACTATTTAATTAGCAAAACCTGAAAGAAACATAAATGAACAATTTCTTAATTGACAGTCGGCGCTGCTTAATATACGTTTCATTTTTATTGCAATAGACCTGCTAAGCAAGGTGAGCGAATTCCTCTCTGTGGCAGCACAATCTCTGTGCATATTATTCTTATTTTAAAACAACGTTTGTTCTTGCTAATATAAGAAATTAGATGAGTGCCAAACACATTTTGTAAAGCGGATTGACTTTACCAAACTATACAATACTGTATCATTAAGTCCATTGCATGCTGCTTCACGTTTGTATTCTAGATAAATAATAATAATAATAATAATAATAATAATAATAATAATAAAACCTGGAAGAAGGCTCCCTAAAAGATTCCCCTTCCTTGTTTTGCAGGTGAATAACTTAATCTGGCACGTGCGGTGCCTGGAGTGCTCCGTTTGCAGGACGTCATTGCGTCAACACAGCAGCTGCTACATAAAAAACAAGGAGATCTTCTGTAAAATGGACTATTTCAGGTAGGGTAAGTTTTTCTAGTGTTCTTTTTTAACGACAAAAGCCAAAAACGAAATCAAAAATTGTAACCCGGTTCCGATGTGCTGCCGCGATTATTTTGTAATACGAAGTGCTTTCCTTAGCAATTGATTTTAAAAGGCCTGTTATGAAGCATACGTGCACTAAACTCAGCAATACATGTACGTCTTATTCCCACAATGTAAAAGTTAATATTCACGTGAATTTGAAGAAATACCGAATTTCTAACTTTGTATTCGATGCCGTGATGCATTAATAATTTTCTTACTTAATACCATCATGGTGGATTTAATTACAGCCAGAATAAAAACTGGATAATAATTAAACTGAATGTAACGCAATCACAGTCTTTTTCCATTATACTTCATAATAAAGGGGCAAAAGGTGTTATTTTAACGATGTCATCGCACGCGTTCACACCGCAAAATATATTCTAATATTTCTGTATTAAGAAATGACTACATATTACAATTAGGCTACATTAAAACTCTTAGCCGCTAACGTGTAATTTCGTGTATGTACTAATAATACTGATCCTAAGCAGACCTAGGAAATGAAAAATAGGTTACATATAAATAATCCCAGATGACGTGATTTAAGTTTTTCTGGGCAAAAATATATTCCCATAAATTTGACATGCCGGTGTTTTTCGATGTGGAAAGATTATCACTGGAAGTCGTCATTATCAACGACAAAAACAACAGCGACAAGGACTAATAATAATACTAATAATTTGCTTAATGCGTTACATGCATGGGTATGAGTACAGAATAAATGGTGAACTCCTTATCAAGTTCAACGGCTGTAACGCGCGAGGGGAATGCAAAACGTAAAAACAAAAACTTACATTTAATTTGAAAGTCAGGGGGGTAGGAATCGGGGAGAGGATATATGCCCGTCGATATATAATTTGGCTTCATTCGTCCACCGTATAAATAGACCATTGCATTTATATAAATAACTTGTGTCCCCCAATATCAAACTCTTTCCTACGCCATTGTTAAAAGTGGGATGTAACTTGATGCCGTAGAGGAAAGTTAGAAATTTGCGTAAAAATGTTTAAGCCCTGATTAATTTGTCGCTAACATCTCCAGTCAGAACCTGAATTTATTGTAATCTCAAGTGTGAAAATGCAATTCAGTGTGAACCTTAAATTATACAGCGTCTGCAGCAACGAATCACTGACACAAAAATCAAGTGGAATTGTTCAAACTTGATACAGCGCAGAAGATTTGTTGGCTGCTGGAGGGATTCGATATGACATTAAACAAAGTGTTTTGTCAAAGTGAAAGGCCACTATTAGACAGTTCAACAGCGTTGCTCTTGACATGGTAACACATCAACACTTACTGAACAACCAACAATCACCTAGTAGTGATTCTGCAATGAACAAACTACAGTGTTTTTTTTTTTTAAAAAAAGATTGATAGGATATAGAGGTTATTCCTGGAGATTTTAATGTCTGGTGGCACTGACTTCAGTGTTATCATATGTGTCAGATGTCCCTCACACACTGGCTGTATTGTTGTTGTAAATATAGTGACAGAACCACCTAGATGAGGCAAATCAAACAACTATAAATTAGACTGTAGACATACACAGAGTGGCCACTACATTAGGTACACCTGCTCTTTGACACAAACTGCACCTGAAGTCATGTGGCTACACCCGGCGATAGATAGACAGGGTCAGGGGTTTCACGTGTTTCTCGACTAAGCATTAGAATAGCCAACACACCTGCTCCATCCCCTTTTGATTGCTGTGATTTATTTTGGCACCAGATGCGACTGTTCCGGAATCTCCGAGACAGCCACTCTTGTGGGGTTTTCACAGACCACTGTGTGTAGAATTTACGGGGAATGGTGCAGAAAGCATCAGTTAATGAGGAAGGTGTAGGAGGAAACGGCCAGAAAAGTACAAAGTGCCAAAAGAACAGCTCAGTACTACAGCAGGAAGGCGCTTCCCAACGCGCAATTCAGCAGCACTTTAAATGGTTCGGGGGAGACCAGGGGGTCCAACCTAACAAAGTGGCCGCGGAATCTCATTCAGCAAGCATGTCAACCTGCATAAAACCGGAATGAAATCTCAGTACTTCACAGGAGGCATAGAAAAACAAACAAACTTATATTGCATTTCATGTTTTTTTTCAATCTGTCAGTCACTTACATGATTGTTACATATATGCTACTTTCTTGTGAATTTTTTCTTTATTGGTTTTTCCCTTATATGGGGTAAAGGATTTCTTTGATATGATTCCTTTACATGATTTTTAATGCTGTGCATTTCATGTAGTATTGAACGGAATAGCACTTGGGACCGGCGCGTAGCTCGGGGGGGGGGTTAGAAACGTGTGCCTGCAGTCGGAAGGACATCAGTTTAAATCCCCGGCTCAGCAGAGTGATGTCACCCTCGGGCCCCTGAGCAAGGCCCTTAACCCCCAGAGGGTGATGTCACCCTCGGGCCCCTGAGCGAGGCCCTTAACCCCCAGTCGCTCCAGGGGCTGACTGACCCTGCTTTCCCAACAATGTATGTTACTTTTGATAAAAGTCTCCGATAAATACATGGGATGACATGCATTATATGAAAGTTAATGTCATATTATTCATGGTTCTGTTTTTTAATCTAATACGTATGTGTGACATGTCCCATTCTTTACAGTGTCCTCTGTGATCTGTCCCTAAGGCACACACACCTCACAGCCTCATGGAAGGCATCGTATAAATAAAGCCCTTAACACGAACGGAGGTAATTCTGCCATTGACCCTCTAATACAGCCTAACAGATAAAACAAAGGGCTGAAATTGATCCATCCTGCTAATAAAGGCCAGTCATTGAGGTGATGCGTGGAGAGAGTAGTCGGGGGGGTTCCCCCATGTCTCCAGGCCGAATCCACAGCACAGGGGCCCGAGAAGCCAGCTTACCCTGCGGAGGGGTGCTGTGGGGAGGGCAGAGCAGCACTGGGATGGGTGTGCAGGCGGCTGCTAGTTGCTCTCTTGGATCGTCCACGTCCCAATTCCAGTAGGACATGTGGAATGCCGAGTGCTACTCTGAGGTTTATAATCACCAGCGATTAGCGGCTGGAAACAATACAGCCGCCGGCAATGCGCCGGCAATGCTTCCGACACAATTCTCATCGCATCTACTGTCGCGTGCATCTTGGCGCCATGCAATGCAAACCTCTGGGAAAATGCCTTCGATGCGGGCAATTCATAATGCCTGTTGTCAAGTGAAACTCCGATGTTGTTTCCACCACCAAGTTTAGTCATTTGCGGTTCTCCAGCTTCTGTCGATCATTAAGATTACTGGTTAACCCCATAGAAGTTCTTTGTTTCATGGTAAAACCCATAGGATATTTGTATAAGATTTGTAGCAAATCCTCTCTGCCTCTGCCGTGAGCATTTCTGGGTGTTGTAGTAGTCGATGCAGAGCAGTTTGTTTGTGACGGTGGTAGGGACATGTGACTGCCTCGGGAAGCATATTGCTGCATGGGCATGTGTGCTTGGCGTGTAGCGGTATCTGGGCTGATTGGACTTGATTGGTTGGTCTTCACTTGGCTGTACCTGTAAGCATGTCCATACCTACCACTGAGGACACCAAAGTGTAGTCCTCAGTTTTTTTTCTGCAACTCCAATACCCATGATGCATTGTGGGGCAGACCTAGGAAGGGCTAACACTTTTGCCCTTGTTATTTTGAAAATGCTGGCTATGGCCCTGCCTGTAACCCAAATAGGTCAACTAGTTGTTGTCTTTGTGAGGAAGGACTAGGTCAGTTTTAGAGCTGCCCGGTTGTGCCAGTGACCTGGGACTACAAAAAAATGTGTGTGCCTGCTGTGTGCATGTTTGTGCATGCTGTGCATCCTGTATGCATGCTGTGTGCATGTTTGTGCATGCTGTCTGCATGTGTGTGCATGCTGTGCTATTTGCATGTTTGTGCATGCTGTCTGCATGTGTGTGCATGCTGTGCTAGTTGCATATTTGTGCATGCTGTGTGAATATGTATGCATGATGTGCATGCTATTTGCATGTGTGTGCATGGTGTGTGCATTCTATGTGCATGTTGTGTGCATGCTGTGAGGTTGGAAAGGACGCAGGAGTCGCAGCAGAGGGCTAGGCTGCCAGGCACGGCTGTCCACTACATCATGCACCCTCTCAGTATGAGGTCTCCAGCGCTTACAGCTTCTCTGCATCCTTTTTCAGTTCCTATATCCTTCTTTCTTCTACTCTTTCTAGATTAATATAGCAGAATTGAAATGACTTAAGGCAAATGGGCCGTTAATCAATCAAAGTGGTCATGCGTTCAAATGTACAACGAATGCGCTGTTTGAGAGATGGGGCCGTTACAAGAGGGACTGTCATCTTCAATAAATCAGCTTGGTGGTTTGCAGCAAAATGCGGTCGCCCCACCTACAGTCTGGGAGCGTCTGGTCAAGGCCTGGAGAAAATCCGATCTGGGACTTTTCTCAGGAGTACGGAAAACTTACTGTGATTCCCTAGGAGTTCCCAGCAGTTATAAGCATAAATTCACTAAATGTATATGTATTTTCAAACCATTAATTTTGACTGAAAACAAATTATATTGGATATGGGAACAATGGAACATGCGAAGGAAGCACCCCCCAGATTTAGCACAAACAGGTGATTAGAAGGGACTCTAAAGTAAATATAAAGTTTAAGTACAGTAGCATAAATAATCCTTTGTTCATTTTCATGGGGGAAAAAATGTCTGAAATTGTTTTTTAGAGTATACAGCAGAACAGTTACCATGAAATATGATAAAGCCTTTCAATTGAATATATCTTATATCAGTCTTTTGCAAAGCTTCATTGGAGAAATATGATGATATTTGTGGTTCACCGGATATTTCCCATTTCTAGTACCTGAAATTAAACACAATGAAGGGCTTGGAATGACTCTACAGGATTTTATGAGCAAAAAGCACAAATATTTATCAATATCCACACTGATTCTAACCACAGTTAGCCCAGTTAGCACAGGCCAAGGGGCCGCTGAAGCACAGACAGGAACAGACAGACATGTGGGCTGCCTCTTACAGACAGTGTTTTGCTAACACTGGAGACTACAGCTCCCTCAGCACGTTTTCACGGACCTGGCCGTTGGGTACAGCAGTGGCACCAGGCCAAAGGACTCTGAGCTGGCAGTCTTGACCCAATTCCTGATTAAATGTGTTTCAGAGGGGAATCCAAATCCAGGAATCCAAACAGAGCCAGAATTGCCATTCGCTGAAAGACGGGATGTGCCAGATCACCCGCACTATATTCCCTCATCTGAGTGTTTATGACACTGTATACAAGAGCTCCCTGCAAAGCCTGGCCGCGGGACTGAGGGACGGGCTTGTGAAGGTTCAGACCCTGTTCTCTTGTTCGTGTTCATGCAGTGGGGTCAGAACTGCCATCTGTCTGCAATTAGCTTTGCCTCCAAGTCTCTGTGGCTCCTGTGTTCTGACTGGGTCAGTCTTGCTCTCTCTGGATCTGATGCGGCATCCGTCCACGCTCCACCTAATGGAAAGCGACTCCTCACGTCTTCGAGCTCTCGCCTGGATCACACGCACGTCTGATATTAACGAGCGCATTCATGGGTTTGATTACAGTATATGTGCGGTGTTCTTTACCCTTGTATATGTCGGAAAGGACAATTTGTCTTACGTATGTATATACATATAGATTCTTACACACCCATGCGTGAGTGTATGAAATGCTAGTTTTTAAATATTTTAGGCAGTTAAATAAGATTAATCTGGACATGTGCAAGGCAGTGAACATGAAGGAGTGCATGTGTGACTTGTCAGGCTGCTGGTGGCTGTAGCCTGACTTGGGAATGTGACTCGGGTTCTGAACGGCTTTTCTCTCGCTCTGTGGAAATCTGTATCTTCAGCAGACCCTCTGCCGGCCCGTCTCCCATCGGCCGGGAAATCACAGGTGTTGGTTTGTTTATATTCAGATCTCTGTTGGCAACTGCAGGCATTCCGGAATTAACTCACGCACATTGCGTCAGTTCTAGAGTTTCCTCGAGAGGGTTGGGCTAAATGGCTTCGCTACATTAAAGTACTGCACACTTTCAAAATGTTTATTACCCCCATTGCCTTCCTGAATAATGACTTTTCAGGTCTCACTCATCATTTAGGGGGTGCTAGTGATGTCATTTAATAAGATGCGATACATAAAATTTTGGTAAACCTGATACACTTTCACTTATTACTGGAACCCACCTTGGCTTACTTTTCAAAGTAGTCACTTGAATGCTGTTTATTTTTCCCCTTCCTGTCAAATCTTTTAAAGCTGCAGTACCGTTTTGTGGCAAATAATTGATATTCCAGTTCTTCTGTTTCTTTTTTCTTTATAGTAGGTTTGGTACAAAGTGTGCCCGCTGTGGGCGACAGATCTACGCCAGTGACTGGGTGCGCCGGGCAAGGGGCAACGCGTACCACCTGGCATGCTTCGCCTGCTTCTCCTGCAAGCGGCAGCTCTCCACGGGAGAAGAGTTCGGCCTGGTCGAAGAGAAGGTCCTCTGTCGGATCCACTATGACACCATGGTGGAAAACTTCAAACGGGCAGCAGAGAGTGGTGAGTTATGCCTCAGCACTGTGCTTGAGGACCTGACTAGTCTAGATCTAGCTCAGGTTTAGAGCTAAACGATCTGAAGTCTTGGCTGATCTTCAAGATTTGAGACCTTTATGAGCCGCCTACATTGGAATGCTTACATGTTCAGCCACACTCAGTTACAGAGCCCGAAGGGTGCAGAACTAAACAAGGGCAAAACAAAATGACAGTATGAGACGATGCAGTAACAGTGCTAGAAAGTGCATGACTATTGCGGGAAATGTATATGTCGCAAATGAGAATGTCTTGTCCACCTCTGTCCTGGATGTCAGGAAGTGGCATTACACTGGAGGGAGCAGTTCCATCAGAGCAGGACAGCCAGCCCAAGCCGGCGAAACGGGCCCGCACCTCCTTCACGGCGGAGCAGCTACAGGTGCGCGTTAGCGGTCAGGTGTTCCGTGCATGTTCATAGCCGTGGCCGGGAAGCAGCCAGCTGACTGTAGCCGGCATGTTTGCAGGTGATGCAGGCGCAATTTGCACAGGACAACAACCCGGACGCTCAGACGCTGCAGAAGCTGGCCGACATGACGGGGCTCAGCAGACGGGTCATACAGGTGAGTACTGGCGGCGCCCGACCTTACCTGCTGGCAGGTATGAGCACCAGCAACTCACACTGCAATTTCGCTCTCGTATCGGAGTGCGCGACCCACAAACACTCAATGTCTCGTCGTTATTTGATTGCTGGCGACTTTGCTTCTTTATAGGTCTGGTTTCAAAACTGCAGAGCAAGACACAAAAAGCACACTCCGCAGCACAGCGGCCCCCCTCAGGGCCACCCTCAGTCTCGGATGCCCCCTTCCTTGCCGGACGACCTGCATTACTCTCCGTTTGGCAGCCCTGAGCGAGCGCGCATGGTGGCCCTGCACGGGTACATTGAGAGTGAGTGTCCAGGCGGCCTGCCTTCACCCTCCTGCTCATATCGGCAACCTCTGACCTAAGAGGCCTGCCTTCACCCTCCTGCTCATATCGTCAACCTCTGACCTAAGAGGCCTGCCTTCACCCTCCTGCTCATTTCGTCAACCTCTGACCTAAGAGGCCTGCCTTCACCCTCCTGCTCATATCGGCAACCTCTGACCCAGAAATTTCAGTCGACTAGAGTAGCATTCTTTATTTAAGCAACCTATACTGTTCGCTTATTTGCATGTATCTATCTGCCTCATACAGCTATGCTTTGACTCTATTTCCGGCATTTCCTGCCGACAGAGCGCTCTGATTTGAATTGTACCGAGAGTTAATTACCGCTCGCTAAAAGAGACGTACGTTTGGGAAGCTAATCTCCCGCAGGGCCTGTATGCTAACGAGCTTGGCTTTTCCACTGCAGGTCACCCCTTCTCCGTGCTGACGACACAGAGCCTTTCTCACCAGGCCATGACTCTGCCTCAGCTACCCCTCAGCCGCTAGCACCCATCAAACTGACCCCCGAACTCTGCCCTCTGGATACCGACTGCTCCCTCCTCCCCCCCCCCCCCCCCATGAGGTTCTTGTGGGAAACGGAGGACGTATCTGGCTGAATAACGACTAGAGAAAGTGCTTTTGATTTTCCAGCTGGCCGAATGCGAGCGAGGTTCTTACCTGTGTCCGCCGCGTGGGATTGATCCTTCGCTTGGTTCACTGGACAGGATGCGGAGAAGCTGCCCCATTCCGAAGAGCACTTATATTGAGGCTGGTGAAAAGGTCCATACCCAGCGTACCTCGCCCTTTGGACCTGAGGCTTTCAATCCAGGATTTCCAGCTTTGCCCCTTCTCCCTCTACCCCTGCCCCCACCCCTGATTCTGGGGAAAACTCTAATCCAAGTAGTGAAGATTGTTGTTTTTCGTGCACTGTCATTAATCTAGAGAGGAAGCGAGAAGGACAAAGGAGGATAAATGTAATAACAGCTGCCTTTGCAAAAGATGACCAGGTAAGACACCCCCCCCCCTCGTCATTTTGAATGATTCATTGTGGAGTGTTTAACTGAAGAACCCTATGACAACCAAGATTTAGTTAATCGAAACTTAAATGTCGCTTCAGACATTATCTTCGAAGGACTTACTACAAATGCTAAAAGATCCCATATTATGGCTAACGCAGGCAGTTTGTCCCCCGTCCACGTGGATGGCACTTAAACGTGTATCTTTCGTCTTCTGTTCCCCGACTAAACAGTTTTGTCTTTAATTTGCCAACAATGCTTCGCTCTGTGCTCTTCTTTCATTTAACCCTCATTCACCGTGCGTCGTCTCTGCCCTTGCCTGAAATGAAAGGCTGTTTTCAGTCGGCGTCTGTTTTCTTGAGGCTTTCTTGCAGGATGTTGCTTGCAGACAGATTACTGTTGAGGTATCTGGCTAAAAAAGATATTTATATATGCATTTGGTATAGATTTCATTTTTCACATGTAACCTTGATGAAATGGGCTAAATGTCATCCACAAACATTTCCCTTAAGATGCTCACGTCTCCAGATGTTAGTATGACCACATTTCTCCCAAATGTTACAGATCAGGCTGCGATACTCATTTCTTTATTGTACATTTTACCACTGAGGTTGGAGGTGAATTTATTGGGAACTTGCTGCAAAACACAATTTTTTAAATATATGTAAATAAAATAAATACAAAAAACATACATAAAAACTTGAATACAGGACACTGCAAAATGTGGATACACTAATGACGACCATTAGTGACATGTAAATTAGTGACATGAGATAGAATGGGGAATATGAATCACATAAATTTATTTTAGATAATTTTGAAGACCCTGCTGTTTAGAGAGTTCTGTTTTCAGAAAAGGGCCCGCTTTCTCTGTGAATGTGCTTTCAGCTGACTGTCTATGAAGTATCAGTTTAACCAAGTGAATTGGAACTTCCTGTTTCTGAACAAATTGTAATTTTTTGTGTTGTTTAGCAAGAGATTCCATGTCCTGTCGAATTCTAAAAAAGCATTATAAATTATTCAAAGTTTTCCACACAAATCTCATGTTTATAACAGAATCTTAAAGGCAAATGCATTTTTGTTACACAAGTTGAAATACAAGCGGCAGCCTGTTTTTACTTGTGTATGAATCTTTTTCTGAACCTCTCTGTGTTTTTGAGTCTTGAGTGCTTTTGCGTGTGTAAGTGTTTGCATATTTCCAGTACCTGAAATCAAAGGGGCATGAACAATTTAATACAGTTCGTAACTCCGACATGTTGTGGTTGGAAAAAGTTGTAATACACAAAAAAGAAAACTGAAAAAGAAATGTATACATACATGAGAAATTGAGAAATAGTGGCAAATACTCTAGTTTCAGTGTTGGACTCCACAGAGTTTTCCTGTTCGACAGTGGTTAACCATGGGATTACACTGAGAAGGAGCCATTATGAAATTGAAATTCATCAGAAACTCAAATCTTCAATGCGATTTTTTGACCCCCTGAAAAAGGACCCATGTTTATCTGCATGGCACATCAATGTCTGACAGTTGTGTCAAAATTCCTGGGGGTAAGTCTCTGCAGTATGATACACAGGCGGATTCTTGTCTGAAATGAGGAATATGGATTATTAAGTCAAACAATCAATGTGATAACAAGCTTGTTGCTTCATGCCTGAGCGCACAGTGCCGTATATGTTCTCAGTGTATTGCAGAGTAACATTCTGTATGCATCACTTACCAGATCTTATTCACAGTCTTCTTGGGATGAACAGTATTCGAAGGTGGACATTTTGAGTGCCTTATTTATTAAATTATTAAAGAACAAAAACATGTTTTGTTTGTTTGCGTCTCTAAGGACATGGGGATAGCTTCACGTTGGCTTTGGATACAGTCATTTCATTGGCATAAGGGAGGCTGTGTCATTATCATAAGACCGGAGACTGGAGAGGAAGCTGGGAATCCTTCAATGGTTCATGCTGAAAAGACCATGAAATTAAACTTACATAGACTATACATTATGAATATATGAGTCTCTCAAATTGAAAATACAAATAATTGACAGTGTAGCTGTTATATCGTAGATTGTACATTTGCAATGTCTACATGTCTGCATTGTTTACATTTGCGGTGGCTGTAATATACTGTTTAATGTCTGCTATATATTTCAACATATATTTGAAATGCAGCCTCATATGTTTTTTTTATCTCATGCTTTCACATTCTAAAGATTTGATCTTGAAAATCTGTGGGTGTACAAATGTCAGGATTATTGTCAACCTGCTCAGTAACTCTCACCATTAAACACACACACATTAAAACAGGAAAAGGAAAGAAAAGCATACAAGACTGTTTCATTTCTCTACCCCAAAAAAGCCCAACAGACGGTTACATGTAATCGCATGTAATGCACTATTTTATAAGCATATCTTTATGCTGGCAGACATTTATGTCTCTGTGCCATTGCAGGTTTTTCGTTTTAATGTTAGTTTTAACGCTGGTTTTCCGTTTTAACATCTTCTCGTCTATGGTTAACTCCCAATGGGGAAAGTGGTACAGTGACAGTGTATAAGGGATGTACATAGGTGTAAATGACAGAGGAGCAACTTCGTGTGAAACTGTAACTTGTGTTTTGACTGTAGAGAAATATGACCCTGTGTTTACCAAGAGAGACAAGGCCTCAATGTTCCTGTATTTATTGAGACAGAAATAGCCTGTAAGCACTTTTTGTTAAGACAAATAAAAA
Source organism: Stomatorhinus ivindoensis (assembly GCA_019775895.2). NCBI lineage: Eukaryota > Metazoa > Chordata > Actinopteri > Osteoglossiformes > Mormyridae > Stomatorhinus > Stomatorhinus ivindoensis. Next base: position 16,056,420 of record JABFEB020000113.1, read on the forward strand.
GTTTATTTCATTTATTGTGCATTATAATTGTCTTTTGTGTACAACATGCAATAAATTGGACTCTAAACGGTAGAACTTTATCTGGTTTATCTTTGTCTGGTTTTATGATTTTTTTTATGGTAATGCAGTGTGGGGGCATGCTGGTTTTGATTTTTTTATGGTAATGCAGTAGAGGGGGGCATGCTGACTCTGGGGGCAGCATGGCAGCCTCTCACCTCCTGGGGTGGGGCTTTGAACCCTACCTCTGCTCTGTGTGTGGTTTGCATGTTCTTCCTGTGTTATGTGGGGATCCTCCTACTATCTGGAGAGATGGAGGCAGCCTAGGGTGCGGTTTTGGGTGAGAGTTTGATGGAATCTTCAGACCCTCACCTGGATAAGTGCTTGGAATGCTTGGATGGATGGATGGATGGATGGATGGAAAATGTAATATTTTTACTGCTCTATGATGCAGTAGCATCAAATTCAGGGTGTAGCTTGTGTAGTTTAAGAGCACTGAGCTCATAGGTTCAAATCCCAGGGAGTGCGTACTAATTTTAACCCTTCCCTCTACTGTAAGTAATTTTGGATGAAAGTGTCAGATAAATTCCCCTGCCTTGTGACCTATGCTGCCTCTTACAGGCTCGAGCCCCCCCACCCCCCCACAAAAAAAAAACCTGTCCTAGATGTGTTGTTGGGAGATGACTGGTTGTCAGGTACTTTTACAATAATATTCAGACGACACATCAAGTTGTGCCTCCAGTCAAACACACAAGCTTTGTTTTGCTGTTAACTGAAAACAGAGCGGTCTTATTGTGTTCTTCAGTATACACTATATACGCAGATTCCGCAGTAATTGACAAGGTCCTGTGTGTGTGTGGGTGTCTGTCTGCCTGCGTGTGCAGGTATTCGTGTGTGTTGGGGGGGCCACCGGCGTTCTGTCACATGCACCCGACACAGAGCAGGAAGCAATCACAGGCCACTGGCTGCACCGCCAGGTGCTTCATGGGTCACTGTGTGCAGTAATGACTCTGCCGTTGGTCCCGCCGCCATCACAGACAGGAAGTCACTGTCAGGCGGCATCATGGGATTGATCTCATACAGGCTTTTGTTTCAAAGGGAGCGTAACTGAGTCCTGAGAGCATGCATACGCACGCACGCACACACACACACACACACACACACACACACACACACAGATCATTAGAAGCCACGTGATGGGGCAAAACAGCCTTTAAAATAAAATCCCAGGTAGCATTTACAGTAATATTCAAAGGAATTTCATCTCAGTCCAAAGCTAGTGAGGCCAAATTTACTCTGTGTGTGCGTGTGTGTGTGTGTGTGTGTGTAATGGAAAAGACATTTTCCTCCAATTGCCATTTTGGATAAAGCAGCATATTTAGCTCCATCTGTGACATTGATCTAGAGCTTTCATCAGGCCTTCTTACGCAGATGATCTGATATTGATTACATGGCCTGCCGGCACTCAGGCACTCCAAGACAGTCCTAACAAAAAAGCATTAAAGTGCATGTGAGCCGTTGGACTCATTAAGAACTAGTTCTTAATTCAAATGGTTAACTGCTCGATTCTGGGCATTTCAGATACCTTTCAAGATCAATTCTGTGAGGCTTTAAGGAGTTGGTGCCTGTGAAATGCACATTAAACAGCTCTATACCATGTGCGACAAAACATGACCGTAAATGTAATAATATATGGGAAGGTATTAACTCCAAAATGGTAATATGTATTCCATATGTGAGTGCAATGGGATTTCGTTGTATATTTGTACAATGACAATTAAAGGAATCTATCTATATTCCAATTAGATTAATTCTACATTATACGTAGACATCACGAGGAAATCGCAACCTATAAAAACAACTTTAATAAAATATGAGTATACATATAGCCTACATAATATACCCAAATTATGTAAATGCAATGGCTTCCAATTCAATTAGGACATCTGAAGTAAATATTGATTTTTTTCGCTTCCATTATAAAATACAGCAAGACAACTGAATAATGGAGAATGTGTCACCCTTATTGTCTCCACTAAGCAAAAAGTCATCCGTATTTCAGCTGATTATAGCTCCTAAATCCCAAAACAAAGTGTGTCCAATCTGACGTGAGACTCGGCTAGAAATCAGGCTGCAGGGAAGAGTTTCGAGCTGGACGAGCTCATGAAGCAGGGCTCCATGTGGAGCTTATTAAACATTATTCGCACATTAAATATAAGCTGCAATCAAACAAAAAGTATTCAAATCGGTTTGAAATTTCCTATCTGTGTTCTACTATCTATGTTACCCAACGTCCTGGAACATAAACCGAAAGCTATAGTTAATGACAGCGAGCTAAATCACGGGTAGCTTGCCCTTTTGACAAGGCTGATAGGCAGCGTTAATCATTTGCGTCGCATAACTACTTCACGTAATAATAGGGATATCAAAACTTTTTGGGTCACTGCGATTTATTTATTTAAGCATCTGACATTCATATAACATTCATAGATGAGGATGCTTTCATTCGAACAAAGACACGTTACTCCATTGTGAAACAGCATTGGATGGTAATATCCCCACCTTCTATTTTGAACCGTTAAAATGTAGCATATTTAGATAAATAGCGGTAAACTTAAAATATGCAAACACACACACATATATATATGTATGTATGTGTGTATTTTTTGTTGCATATATATATGCAACAAAAATATGTACTTCATATTCTGATCTGGTTAAAATCGGTGTTATTTTTCTCTAAGCCAGCTCTGTTTATAACAAAATGTTTTAATTCATATTATATTCTCTGTTTTGCCTATATAAGTATAATTGTCTATAATACGGTTTTACTCTTTTCAGCTGGTGATATTGCTGTAAGCAAGCAAGTATATTTAAAACGGTTTTTTAAAACGTATAATGCTTTTCCAACAGTACTTCAATAATCAGTATTATTGTTCCTGTAGAAAATAACTGAGAACTAAAATGATACTAATGTTAAAACCGATGAGCATGTCCAGGTTGGAACTGTGTTCAGGCAATTTTATATGGTTTAATTTGCTTGTTTACATGGTATGTTATGGTGCAAATGATCAGTGTGTTCTCTTATGGTAAAAAAGTGAATAAGGGTAAGTGTGCAGAACAGAAAAAAATGGAAGTCGGTATGCTAAAGGTATGTTAAAGGTTAAAGGTATGATTTTGCAGCATAAACAACCAGATATATGTATTTTCTTCTCAGTGACAATCTGCTGTAAAACAAAGATGAAAACCTTCAGTCCTGTGAAGTGGCACATGGATTATTTTAATGATAGCTGAACGGGGTCCACCAGGCCCCCTCCCTCAGACGCTTCCTCCCTGTCGCTGCCCCGCAATTTCATCCCAGCTCTTCCGACAGGTGCTCACAATCCACTTGTGCTCGTCGTCATCTGCGGAAACAGGCAAATCCCAGGGTGGGAATGGCTCAGGAACGGCTCCTTTTGGACTTAACGGGCATTCGTCAGGAAAGGTGCCAAAATGGTGGGACAAAAAAAAAAACAGATAAACGGCGGAACTCGCGTCTTCGGGATTTATTGTGGCCTTAATAAAACACGTTGCGTCTTGGCGCAACGATTTAGTGATTAGCCGGTGCATCCATATGTCCTCCGTGGTTGCCGGTACTCATCTAACTGATAATTCCCAACGCTGGACGAGGATTTTTTTTATATTCCACGATTTTTGGGAGTAAAAACAGTCAATAAAAATATGACGTTTTTTTGGTGCTTAGAACTGAAAGGAGTTGCTAATTGCAGAGGGAGAAGGTAAAGCAGCTCTGCGGGGCCCTGAATCGCGCAGTGCAGCTGCACGCACTTGAGAGCTCACCCCGGGAACAAGGCGAGCCGGGCCCCATTGTTGCGAACAGGTCTTAAGCTCCTCTCTGATTGTCAGTAATTGCCTGCAATGGTCCTAACAGCCTCTCCACTCGCCTCATGGTACTCTACCTGGCTACCACACTCCACAATTGAAATCACGGGCGGCCGAGGCAGGCGTCGCGACAGCTGAATGCTAACGAAAGGCTCTACTCTCCTCTTGTGCGCTCTGCCACCATCCCGCCACGCGGAGGTCATGCTTGAGAAGAACATTTCATCACTATTTTAAACCAATTAATACCTCTGCTTCCTCCACCGGTGGCAATTATATGGTGTCTGACTGCAATTATCGTTTCCTGGGCATGTATGGTAATGAGGCTACGTTTGCACGTTTGCACGCTGGCCGCGTTCTGCCCTTTCAAACACCAAAGATCTTTTTCTTCCTCCATTGTAGTTTTCTGGGCTCTTCAATCACAGCAGAATTGATATATTTTTTCATTACCCCTACGCCCCTCCCATTCGTAGAAGGATTGTATTTTATTTACTATAACGGTCCAAATTGTTATGAATACACCTGAAGCCCCTGTCTAGCTGGCCAAGGTTCATCAACACTGGATGCCCAGCCAGCACTCCTCAAAAGACCAGTAATATGCACAATAAAAATCACAATACCGCAACAGAGTCAAACACAAGAACAGGAAGACCACATACTTAAAATATTATACTAACGTCAAATCATATTATATGGTTAATATTCACTCATAAGTCAGTCATCTTTGACTTCAAAGCCTATAGCTGTACTCTGGGGTGGAGCTTCTGTTACTGGCCAACTGGGCTAATTTGGAAAAAAAATGTAATCCATCAGGCAATTTTTTTTACAAGCCAGTAGGCTAGTGTTGAGACTTTTGTACACGCCCTTCGTCTAAATGATTCGCACCATGCAAGTGGGCAAGTTTCATTTCCATCCATGGCTGTGTGCCTTTTTGCATGTCATATTTTTATATGAAATAATACTCATAGAAAAAGATGCTGTGGACTGATGTATAATTGGAAAAATGTGCACTTTGTGGCTATCCTGAGCTTCAAATATATCTACGTCTTCCATGAGTAAATATTTTATCTCATGATACCATGAGTACATATTTCATCTCAGTTGATAAACTGTCAAGCAAAACCACACATAAAATGTAAAATGTAGGTTATTATAAACCACTTACAGTTTCAGCTTTAATTTCCACCCTGGATCTGTTGCAAGCTAGAAAACCAATAAATGATTTAAATGCACAAACTGTCACTTAATTCAAAGTACAAGAGGGACTGCAGTAATGGCACCTTGTTGGAAGGTGTTACTCCTAATCCTTTTCGAAAAGGAAGAGTGTTTCCTAATGGGCTGCGGAGCCCCTTGGCCCTCAGATATGAAAGCGTAAATCCGCTCAGGGCTCTTTTTAAGTGACGTGAAGGGCTTAAGGAGCTGCTGTTGAGGGAGTTTATTTATGAAATTCAGCAGTGACACTAGGGGCAGCAGACTATCTTTTGTCTTGGCACAAACACGTGAATATTATACTGATACTGGCTGTTTGACATTTTTTAGTGTGACGCACAATGGAATAAAATGGCAGCGGTCCAAGGCAGGTTGTTTTTGTTGGCAGTGCAATGCTTTGAATGTGAACCTTTGTAGGTTTCAAAGGGGCAATTACGCCAGAAGCAGGAAACCACTCTGAACAATATACAGGGGCTCAATACCACTTACGCAACTATTTGTCATTAAGGTAAAATACAACGGAGGATCGATTCATGCAATAAGATGAGTTAAAGAACAATGGAGGTGTATGAAAATAATTTTTTTGGAAGAAGTGCCCCTTTAATAAGTTTCAAGTGGAAAGGATTTATCTTGTGTAATGTTTGAAATGAAATACAACTGTTTGTGGCTTTTATCTGTTAAAGAGGAATTTCAGTTGGAATATATAAATTTCTCAGAATGACTTTTAATAAAAATAAATGACCAGTTTTCTAAGAACAGAGTGCAAAATGCAATTTCTTTTGGATATTTTAGGTATTATCTGGGGATGGGGCATCATTTTTGGGTGGAACCTAATGCAGTTTAGGAAACTTTTCACTTACTAAGAATGTGTCCGGGCAGCAGTCCACCCCACGCCCCCCCGTGGACGGCTGCAGAGTATTCTCCAGCCCTGATACCGTAACCTTGCCTTGCGTTGATTTTACAGATGGCTGGCATCCTTGCTGAGGTTTGACTACAAATGTCACGCTACAAAGCATGTAGCTTTTGCGGTTTAACTAAGAAACGATTCAACATTCCTTTTAAATAATCTGCTGGTAATAGGCTTTGTATTATGCGTCTTGTTTGCTTGCATGTCTTTACCTTGGCAATATAACATTAACTGTTGGTGTTTCCAACAGCAGGAGGAGACATTCAGCGGCAACCACAGGGGTCAATGTGGAGAATTTGCCCAGTGCGTCTGCGGGCAGCAGGCCAGTACTCCTGGGCGTCCCGCACGGCCACTCCCTGACCCGGCGAGGTCTAAGTCACTCTCGCCTGATACGTCTTGCCATGGCTTCTGTGGAAGGAGAATCCCGGGGCCTTCCTCCCATCTGCTTTTCAGGACTTGGCTGCCAGCCTGGGTATTTCCCTGGTCCTTCCTGCCCAGCCCAGAAGCAGCGCTCTGCGGGGGGGGGGGGGGGGGGGGG
>JABFEB020000113.1:16065151-16076183 GCA_019775895.2 Stomatorhinus ivindoensis
ATCAAAGAATGTAGGCCCTCTAAAATAGACAAACGAAAATACATTGTTGATAAGCGTTGCAAATTCTTTTGGGCCCCGCTGGCCCGGTCCGTAATCCGTCCCTGCTTACCAGGGAGGCTAAGGACCGTGTCCCCCCTGAAACACATCCTCTGGGCCCCTTTCTTAAAAACCAGGAACACCACCCCAGCCTGCCAATCCAAAGGCACTGTTCCCAACCGTGTCAGTCAAGACAACCCAACAAACAAGAACCTTCAGGAACTCAGGACTTTCACCCTCAAGGTCTTACCACTGAAGTTTTTTTGACTACTTCAGTGACCTCAGCCATGGGGATCGGCAAGTTCTCCTCTGAATCCCAACTTCACCTCTTCTAAGTAAGATGTGTCAGTTGGATTCAGGATGTCCTTGAACTCCATCCCTGTTGTAACCAGCATGTGGAAAGCCCTGTTTCCCTCTCCCGAGTTGTCAAATCTAATTTTCCGTGGCCTCATCAAACTCCACATAGCACTGGTCCATTATGGCTCCTCCTGCAAGTGGTGGGGTCACTGTCACTGGAGAACCATCCCACCCAGCTCATTCGGGCTGTACCCAGCCAGACCCCATGGGTGAAGGCCTGGCCACCAGGCCCTGGCCAACAAGCTCCACCCCAGGCCTGGCTCCAGGGTGGGGCCCCAGTATCCCTTTTCTGGGCGAGGTTTCTGGTTCCTTGTTGTTGTGTTCCATAAACTGTATTCGATTCGCCCTTTTAATTTTTAGTTTTTAAAATGTAGTTCATCTAGCACATCTACCATAGTTACTTAACATAACCACCACAATCATTTAATTCAATCAGTTAAGGGTGCAAGAGTATAGCTTCTTCCTAGGCCAGCAAGGCGAACTTCTCTAGTTATTAATCCATTTGCTTAATCGCTTTGCTACCACTGGTTAAATAAAATTTTGCTTTTACCAAGAGAAGAATCAACAGAGCCCTGAGGCTTGGTTGATGGAACGAAGGTTTATAGTGAACAGGTGCTATCGGTCACAAGCAAGCTATACAATAAGGATCAAAGTGAAGGCTGAATTTGGTCTGTGTTGATCCACAGACTAGCTTTAGCTTTTAGCATTAAAAACGGAATTTGCTTTATCACAACCGTGTTGTTGATGAAATGGTTAGGTCAAGTATCCTCTCACCTGCATTTCTCAGGAAACAGTGTTCGTAATCAGTGATAATTCGAGTTTTGGGGTTGTAAAATCCGTCCCCGCAGTCGTAAAAGCCCTCTGGGATAATTCTCGGATGATCCAGATTAGTCAACTGGGATTCTCCTGTAAAGTGATTGTAAATAGATTGAATGAGCACTTTGGGTGTCAGCTGAAGCAAAACTACTGAAGAACGCTAATTATACCCATCAATCTTCAGTGATCACATAAAGGAAAACTTTGAAGAAAAAGCTCTACAATATAGTTTACTGACTTAGACACGACAAAGTCTCAAATGACTTTATACTTTCAAATGACTTTGCCTGTGATATCATTCAGTCTTTGACAATCTGAATATTAAATAAGATAGTCCACAAAATTAACATTTGTAGCATTTTTGTTATAAAATAAACAATAGTAATAATAAAATTATAGGTGAATTATAACAGGTGTGTAATCTTCTTTATAAAGGATAATTTATTTCACTCAATTGAGATGAAAAAACTCAAGGAAATGTGATCCCTTATTAGACAGGCAATTGTTTAGTATGAATTTTTCTACAGAATAAATTAAAACAAGCATGAATTTACATCCTGCGTTTTGCTTCTGTTTCACTGGTAAGAATAAAGAATTGTAAGTTAACCTGGTAAGGAAAAATAACACTTTTGAAGCTAACTGAACAAGTTATAGGGAATTTACGGCACAGAAATTTAAAAATTGGTTGTTAACCATCATGTAGAAAGAACATATCAACATTTTCTCTTCACTGAAGACAGAGAGACCCAGACAGAACTTCAGAAGAGAAAGAACAGCAATAATCCATCAATCCACCCATTTTCTGAAGCCGCGTGTCCTATTCAGGGCTGCGGGGGGGGGCTGGAGCCGATCCCGGAGGCTATGGGCACAACGGAGGGAACAACCCAGGATGGGGCACCAACCCATCACAGGACACAATCACACGCATTCATTCACACACACACTAGCAATTTGGCAACTCCAGTTAACCTCAGCATGTTTTTGGACTGCTGGAGTACCTGGAGGAAGCCCCACGACAACACGCAGAGAACATGCAAGCTCCGCATACATGGAACCCCACTGGAGACCCAAACCCAGTTCCCAAAGGTGCAAGGCGACAGTGCTAACCACTGCAGCACTGCGCTGCCCACGCAGCAATAATCAAAGCGAAAAATTACTATAAGGTGTTTCAAGGTTGCACAAGGTGTTTCATTGAGTATGCCACAAGTTAGGAAGTGCCAAATGAAGGGAAAAAGATAAGGTTGCATGATTTCACCTGCTGGTTTCAGTCCATTGCATATTTCTGTATAGAACCGCCTGTCATATCCACCACAATACACCCAGTCTGTCTCCTGGTACACCAGTCCGTCAGAAAAGGTGTATGTCCCCTGCAAAGGACATCTGAGTTATAGCCATTGTGTCATCATGTTGCAGATTTACATAACTTTACTTGCCCTCGAAAGCTCTCACACAGTATTTCACACCAATGCAACGGAAAGCAATGCGCTGAAAATGGCCAGCGCTTTATGTGTGGGTGACCCCCACCCGTGCAAACAGTTTTCATGATTTGTTGTTAATTTATGTAATGTATATATGATAATTATAAATAAACAGATCATTCATAACAGCAAACAGTAGCACAGATAATTTTTGTTAAACTGCAACAAATATTTTAACACAATATTTTTAACACAATACGAGTGATGTATGAAACGTATGAATGAAGTGTGAATTTAATGCTGTTCTATAATGGTGAATGGATGTTTAGGGTGGGGCCTGAACTCTGAGAGCATGCTACACACCTGATTACATAGCCCTTTATCCCAGGTACCCTCGTATTTGCCTCCATTGGGAAACTGCAACACCCCGTTTCCATGGAAATATCCATCCTTCATATCCCCAACATATCGTGTGCCGGTTGGCAGTGTGTACTCTCCTCTACCCTCCATCCTGGAAGTATAAGGGCACACAAGTGGTTAATCTGCCTGACATGCGTTTCATTTCGGATGATTTAAAATGCCGATCCGAACTGCAGCGTCGGGGGAGGCGCACCGGGGAGATACCAGACTCGGACAAACGCCATGGGTAGCTGTAAGAAGAAGCGTTTTTCTTTTCTACACTGAACCAAGATGCAGATTTAAACATAAAGTGCTGTTAAAAGTCTCAAATATAAATCTTGTCGAACAAAAGTAGATTAAATTAAAATGAGCTGAAATAAAATATAATATGATATAATTTGCCGATCTTTATCTAATTAGCAACTTGTTTAGATTAAAATATGATATGATGGATTAACGTATGTAAGTACATATAATCAAAGTGATTACTGAATTTACATATCGATTACATGGTGAGGATTTTGAATTTTTCAAAATAAAGACATTTAGCTCCAAAAGTACATGGCTAATATTGTTTTCAAACAGACCATTAAAGCACCAAACCGCAATGTATGTTTACAATCAGCGTAATGTTTATATCTTTTCGTCGAAGTATTAATTGGTCATAGGACTTGCCTTGTTAAATAGGCTAACATTCAATTTTCTACGTTACTCTGTGATCGTTCCCTATGCTATTAGACAAATCATTGGTGATAACAAAGTACTGCTTACAAACCCGTAACTCGAACAAAGCTTTCGACTACGTTACTGCACTTCCTAGCGTGTAATATTAGAGAGTCTGCTGATCAGCTTTCAAGCAGGTTCATTTAGCGAATTTAATTTAGCTAATGCGATCACGTCCGTGTTCGCCATTGCAAGTTATAGAGACGGGACAAATGAGAAGGTGAATACTTTTACCTGCCATTTTTGTGGGCTCCGTCATAGCGGCTACCCGTAAACTCCATGCCGGCGCACTATCAAGCCGCAGCGGCGTCGCGTTTCCATAGTAACCACCTCTGCGTGTTGTCGCGGCAAGGTTGCGACCTATTGTATTTCTACTCTGAGCAAACAACAATTTGTTATTGGCTATACTAACAGCGAATATTTTCACATGGACAAAACGTACACAGAGTAAAACAATCGTAAAGAGCTGGTTGTGACTTAAGTATCATCGAGGGGACCAAAATGAGTGTATTGCAGTGTTGCCCAACCCGGTCCTTGGGGACTCAGAGACGGGCCACGTTTTGCTCCTTTCCAACTCCCTGCCAGCCGGTCCACATTTTTGCTCCCTCCCAGCTCCCTGATTGAACTGTGGACTGTCTGCGGGTCCCCGAGGACCGGATTGAGAAACATTAGTGTGGAGAATATTCTGTATTGTTTGCTCATTTTGGGAGTCTAGAGAGTAAGAAACTTGACCCGAGTGTAACATTATCACTGAAAATAAAAACAAACTTTTTTTTTCTGATTTGATGCGTAATTCACCGAACTTAGTGTTTATCAGCTCATTAAATTGCATTGTAAGACATTGTGGACCTATGAAGTACAAGTTATATCAAGGTTCTTGTAATGTCTAGAAAACTCATCGACATAAACAAACAAACAAACAAACAAATACATAAATAAACAAACACTGTCAAAAGTCCAAACTTCTACTTCTTAAACAAAACTTATTCCAGGGTTGTAATAGAGGAATACGCGAACTGTGATTTGTACTGATGGTTAAAAAATCGAATCTCATGTATTTCTTAAGAACCGGTGAGTATTTAATCCGCATCACAGACGGCATCTCTGTGCCCCCACTGGTTCACCAGCTCAAGAAGACCAACAGAAAATTTATTTGCTTTAGGTGAGAGGTGAAATATTATAGAAAGGGTCTCAAAAAGGGGAAATGACCTCAATGAATGTGTGACAGGTTTACCTAACATTTTGGGGGCTGTTTTTGTAAGGATTCATCAGTGTTACAGATTAGGGTTATGCTGACTGGATCCGGTTTTACGGAAGCATATTGAGAAACAGAGCCCAAGTCATTGTCATGACCTGCTGGTCCGATCCTCCTGTATGCCACGCCCCCTCGTTATCACGTGTTAATTCCCGATCGTAATCATCCATTGCCTGCTTGTCTTGTGTATATTAGTCCACGTTCAAGTCTGTTTCCCCTAGGTCTGTCATTGACGTGGTTTGCCGTGTGCTGCCCTTTGTCCTGTCCGGTTTAAATAAACCCTCTCTCACCTGCTTCCCCGCTCGCCGGTCATTACAGTCGTTTCTGTCATAAACTGAAGCTGGATTCGGTTACAGTTAATAAATAAGTGAGCAGCAATAATCTGTAATTGAAATGATTATGTCTCAAGTTCAGCTCAACGATTTAATGGAATCTGTCTTATGTTTGCAGAAAAAATTACCTCGAGGTGGGGTGGGGTGAGTGGTGAGGGTTTTACAAAGAGGGTCATCAAGTCAGGTGGCAAAAACGTGCAAAAACGGACTTTTCTCCCTGGTTTTTATCGATGTTAAAACAGCTTTCTTTTTTATTTGTTTAGCATGCCTCAATTCTTTTCCCAAACTGATAACTGGGACATATGCTGTAGAAAATACACTTGTGATAAAATATGTAATGTGACAGAATCTTCTTATCGTTATTATGTTTTGGATTAAGACTCCCATTCCAGCAATGGCGTGCTGTATCTCATAGCTTACAAGTGATAAATTAGATTTGCTTGGAAAATATCTTCACCTCTGCTGTTTCTCACACAAAAGTGACACATTGCAGAGAATGTCGTTGATCCTGATCTGATGAAACATCTATTTCTTATCACCTACTCTTCTTGCTGTCGAAGCAGACACTCTCTAGAAATAGGAGCAGGGAAAGAAAGCATTTCATGAGAATCAATATTTCCTTTTTAGCCTAGAGAGCAAACGGATCCAGCCTTGGTACCATATATGCCTGTTACACCTCGTCTGTTAATATTCTGTATATTAAACCTTTGTCAATAAAATAACAGGGCATGGTGAACGACGATTCACTGGACGAAAAAGAAGTTTATTGTAAAATGAATACAAAATGAGCCAGTAATGGGGGGGGGGGGGGTAAAAACAAAGGCAAGTGAGTAAAACCAAAATGGTACCATTGTACAATAAGGCTCCCTTTTGGCACTTGTAAATGGCAGTAACTCATTAATAAAAAGTTGTCTATTAATAGTTTACAAAGTGTTACAACCTAATTAATAACCAGATTATAAAACATTCATAAGCTTTTTATATTGGCTGCTGTACTGTAAAGTCGCACCTCCAGAACTAACCAGGGCCTGGTCTAAACAGGGGGAAGCGGAGAAGAAACTCAAGAAGAAAAACGTCCGGCGTCTACAATGACTGACAGAGTAGGTCATGCTGTACTAAGACTGGTGAATGGCTGAATGTATGGATCAAGCCCCCCGCGTCTCCCTCCTCAGTGCTGGCTTCAAAACACCAAGGCAGTGGGTGGGAGGTGTGTTGCTGGCTGTCAGATAGAGGAAGCTTAGTGAGACGGCCTGGCTTGTGTCAGGGAGAGGAAAGGAGCCTGTGTTTATTGAAAGTAATTTTGCTATAACAACAAACTCCGTTCCTGCCGTGCTGCTGACTGGTATCGTGAACGACCAAATTTAATGAAGGCATAAAGGGTTGCTTTGTACAATATTAGCAGGAAACATAAACTCCCAGACAGGAAGTATGTGAATAACATCATCTAGGGCAAATAAAAGTATTCGGGCACAGCAGGAGAAAGGCACTGTATTGCTTTAGAGGAACTTCAGCTGATTATTGACTTTCCTTTTCATGCATCATCTACTAGACTCTGTCCTTTCGAAATGTGAGATTTGTATGTTTGTTTATTATTCATTTTCCTTATCTGCCTGTCAAGCATATCGTCACAGTAAGCACTGGACACAACTCTGAAGGCAACTTAGAGAGCACTTCACCTAAACGGCACGTTTCTGGAGTGCAGGAAACCCCACCTGATGATGCAGCCTCCACACTGAGGACCAGAGCAGGAAATGAATCCGCAGGCTTGGCCACGTAAGGCCTCCTTAATCACCGCCGTTCCTCTTCCATGTGCTTCTAAGCTCTCCTCCCATTAGGCAATAGCAAAGTTGGGAAAATATGATGAATGTTGTTACAGTACATGATGTTGTTTGAAAATATACGATCTAAAACTGAGAAGGAAGTTTTCCTGGGCTGGGAGTTTGTTGCATTTTCCTGAGGTCAAGTGTGGATGTCATTTGACCAGGGCAGCCTGTCAGGGCTGAAAATCTTAAACATGACCCAGATATTAGGAGGCCAAGTCTGTTGTGTGGACTGTATGTTTTTGAGCTTTTATGTAGGTATTTTAAACTGAAAATGAGATAGTTTGATCAGGGCATTAAAAGGTATGCGGGATGAAAATGTTAATCAAATTCACTTAATGAATATTTAACAAATCAGCATTGCAGATTAAATTAACTCAGTGTACAAAAGTAAGAAAAAGTAAAAAATAAAAAAAAAAAATCTGAAAAAATGTTGGAGCGGAAAATAAAACATAGAAAAAAACCTCTAGGGGGTTAAAGCCAATAGTGTTAAAACAGAAGTTAGAAGTGACCTTGTGTTTGGTCCTCTGTTTGGACGGACAAGAATACCTGGCAACAAGCACATGAATAATGTGTCCCATGACAGTGGAAGTACATACTCTGATGTAAAGACTTTGTAACTGCTGGCATAACTATTTATTATTGTTTTATTAATAAAGTTCCTACAATGGATTCTGTAGGTTTTCATTTATTGGTGCTAATTCTTTTTAGGAAAATGACCAAATGGTTTACAGAAGGATTCTTTGTGATGTAACTCTCTGAATAATGCAATAACCCAAAAATTAACTTACGTTTGATCACTATGTCTTACATATGTCCGTTCCATTCTGTGCCCATCATATCGCGGGTTCTCTGGTACCACATAATATTTAATCTCTTACACATAGTTAACACTAACATACAGTGTGACAGTTGACTTGCAATCTTAATGAGCAATAATTAAAAACGCCACAATATACAGTTATTGTGTATATTATGAAAAATACTTCATAGTATATGTTAACTTTACCATTGTGTATTTCACATGTCACCCAATGCATTGATAGCATGCTCAGAATTGAGGTGAATATGAATAAATTAAATCGCTACTTGACAGGGTTTGTGTTTCTCTGGATCATCATTACCATTGTTTACTTGCTGTTAAGTTTTACGTACCCGTTTTTGGGTATGCAGACTGCAGATCCCGTATTATTGACTGAAATATTTACTTTTTCTATTTTTTGCCGAGCAACCTTGTAATTGACTGATAAGTCTGTGTAAGTGCATGTTAATGTGGTTGTACTGAATTGTAATTTCTATTCAACAGTCTGATTTTAATTAGCAGACTTCAGTTTTAAACTGGACATTTGGAAATGTGACCTGACTCAGCTGGTACCAAAAGTATATATATAGTATATATTACTTCAAAGTACCAAGAAAACCAGTCTGTTATTATCTTTCCATGATATTGTATGAGATGAGTGCTTTTCTGAAGCAGCTGTGCACGTTTGAAGCCAATACCTGAACTTGTTTTGTACCTTTCCTCTGGTTCCATGTTTAGGCTAAAACCTATCTGCATTTTGTCAACATACTCATTAAGGGGGCAGGGGGCAGAGGAAAGGGTTCAGGACTCATTTTCCATAGACCTGGGCCAATGTCCTTCTGACCTCACTTCCTTAAGGTGACTTGTACGTAGGCAACTCTGCACACCAGAACCACAGATCAAAGACACATTCCAATCAAGCTACAACCATTATATTCTTCAAAAGTCACTTTCACACTCTTCAGATACATAAATCATTTTATGACAAAGTCATAAAAGTTTCGTCTTAGTAGCCAAACATTTAAAAAATAAGTACATGTGCTTAACTTTCTCCAGGACACTGGCCCTTAACCTTAAGGTTGTCGGTTCAAGTCCCAGTGGAGATCCTGCTACTACTACCCTTGAGAAAGGTACTTAACCAGCCTACTCTAGTAAAGACATCCAGCTGTATGAATGAAAAAATCAGTCTTTATGGATAAAGAGCAATAGGTTACACAAATAAATCTGCACGCAGAAGCAGACAGTGAATAAATGACCAATATTGTTAATATTGTTAAAATAATTACTCAAATGTTCTGGGGGACAGAAAAAAAATTAAATTCTCACGGTGATTCATTTTATTACTTCATACCAATTTCCAATATCAGTACATAATGGACTATGTCTGAATTTTTGTTTATCAGGACTTTTAAATCAATTATAGCTGTGAAAAAAATGGACACATTAACCATAATGGGGAATCGGTATTTTTATAGTTTTCTGTTTTAGATTGAATATGATCAATAAAACTTTTGGGTTCTAACCCAGCTTTTTATGTAGTTATTATATTTATTTATTTATTTTTCATTACAAAGTGCTGTCAGTAAAATGCATATACGCCGTTCCCTATGTTAAATGGTTCATTTTCGAATAAGAAACATTAAAAAAAGGATTTGAAACTGAATGGCAGCGAAAAGGATGCAATGTGGGTCAGTACCTATATGCAGCATTCAAAAATCCATATAATCATTTCCACTTTAAAGTCTATTACAGAACATGTATGAAGAGCAGAAATACGCTTAATGGGTTTAAAAGCTCAGTTTCACTGCATCCTGTGCAATCTACTCCAATCTGCTTCTTTACTTTTCATGGCAGCGCTCAGATGTTCGGAGTATCCGTAGTAACGGTGATCTCTTTGCTAATGGACAAATGCCTCCCTCAACGCACAACCGCGTTCCTGTTAAACGACATCACCGTTTCATGTTGAGTTTTGTGTCGCTCTGGTCTTGCCATCTGAGTTCAAACACTTCTGCAAAAAAAATACATACATTTTGTTCAGCAGGAATGAGAATGATTACTAGGCTGCGCTACTTCTCCACATGAGCAGTTTGTAAAGCTAGCTATGACTTTGATTCGACTTTATGTTATTGTTTTTATCGAATATAATTTGCTATTTCTGGTTGTGCATTTTGTATTGTGTCTTGTTAGAAGATTCCTTGAGGGAGACTGGAGTTGACTAATAAAATTTGTTAGTAAGAATCGTTTTATCGTTTGAAATAAACTGAATTCAAGTACAAAAAATAGGTAACTGCTAAAAGATATAAAACTAAATCAATAAATTTGTTAATCTATCCTTCCATCCATCCATCTTCTGACCACTTATCCAGTGCGAGGTCAAGAATCATTCATTCATTTTTACATTACTATAATTTGCAAATGGATACATTTAACAAGTTAAATTAATAGATATAACATAGTAATAGTATCCATATAGTATGCAGATTATATAAATATACACAAGTATTTCTTATTCTAGATGTTCCATTTATTAATTTTTAACAGTGAATTTGGAATTCGGTAGCTAAACGCTGTTTCTGTTGAAATGCTGACCCTAGACCTGCTGCATTGTTTCCTTATATTCACTTGATCTTTTTAAACTGTGTCCTTCAGTTTAATAGACACAACAAGAGTGACATTTTTCAGAAAGCCGTTGTTGCAACTAGTTAAATGATGACATTTTAATGTGTCAATCTATTCTTATGTAATTGCCTTATTTATTCTGGTTTCAAATTCATTGCTTTATTTATAGTAAATAAATAATGATGAAATATAATGAGAAAACAAGCAAAATTAAAGTTTTAGTCATTAGTGAGGCAGTGTGTGAGTCAGCGTCAAACACTGTGTGTGTCCGTGTGTGTGTGTGTGTGTGTGTGTGCGCGTGTGTCTGTGTGTGTGTGTCCGTGTGTGTGTGTGGGCAAATTCAGAACGCAAATCTTAAACAGGTTTCCCTTTACTAGCCAGTTGTCATTTCACATAAGTCTCTCCCTGTGAAGCACCAGAGTGAGCCGACGTCAGTGCAGAATTGGAGAGGTCTT
>JABFEB020000113.1:16113958-16125635 GCA_019775895.2 Stomatorhinus ivindoensis
GTATGTACGGATTTTGTTTCGACTTTTTCTCATGAGAAATTTGTATCACATACAGCTTGATAATGAGAAAGTCAAACATTCTTTTAGATAGAGATAACTTTGGAAGTACATGAAAACACCCTCCTTCTAAATACCAATTAAAATCCTTATATCTTAGGTGGGAATAATGCATATTCTTCTCCATTCATTTTAGTGGGCAGGTCGCTATTTAAACACCTCTGTTCTAATCTAAAACTCTTATCGCCATTGTTCACATTTGTATTACAGCTACAGTTCCATTGTATTTTAAGTTTCATTGCCATTCTTGCATTTTGAGATTATGTTACCGCATGAAAATACCTTTGCATTCAAGTAGTGTTACAGATAACACAAGGGGGTAAAACAAGATGAGCCCGTTCCAATCAGGACAGTGTTAGAGATGCCGGGCATCACTTTACGAGCAGGGAGTTTCATTTCAGCTGAAGCAGTGAGAGAGTGTGCAGCTAACAGCTGCAGTGTTTTATGTAAAAAAATAATAATCACTTTGGCCATGAAGTTGTGCTTCACCACAGCTTTCCAGTGCTGTGCAGGCTGTCACTTTATGCAGTGCAGCAAAGAGAGAGGCTTACATCCAATATGTCAAATGTGAAATTCAAATACATAATAAACCTGTCATCCATAATGATACATAATCATCCATCCATCCACTTTCCATGAGTGCTTACCTAGAACATGGTCACGGTAAGTCTATCACAAGAGGACAGAACATGAGGCAGGAGATACTCTAGAGGTAATGTGTCTATCACTAATACAATGAGATTTAATCCTTTCCTTTTTAAAGTTTATGAATCTGCTCTGGTTTATGAACAATTTCTACAGTGTTTTATATTAATCTGGAAATGACTAATACGTTCGAATATGGGATTCTCAATAATGATCATTCAGACTGACAAGATACTGTCCATGTGTCTTCACTGCAAGACAGCAGTGAGCGCCTGCTCTTGTCTTTCATCACTGAATTTCGCCTCTGCTTCCCTCACCAGAGGCCACCATGACGTCCGTGTACTCCGTGCAGAGTCTCTCAGCCAGCCGCAGGCCCTCCTTCTCCACCATGTCGCTCAGAGATAACAGACTGGCCCTCTCCAGGGCGCCGGCCACATTCTCCGTCCGCTCCCTCTCCATGAGCGGAGATCTCAACAATCTCGGCAGCCATTCCCTCGAAGCCACGCAGGCCGGGGCCAACGACAAAGAGGCCATGCAGGGCCTCAACGTCCGCCTCGCCAAATACATGGAGAAGGTGCGTTCGCTGGAGAAGGCCAACGCCGACCTGGAGGAGAAGATCAAACAGCTGATGCTCGAGAGAGCTCCGAAGCGGCGCGACATAGAAGCCATGATGATGAAGGTGCACGTCATTGAACAGGAGGTCAGTGTCCGGCACTCCTTAGTGTGAACCATTACTTGTAATGTAATGTAACGAGTGGTGTGTGGCTCTAGGGGTTAGGTAGGACTCGTGAGCAGAAGGTAGCCACGCTAAAATCAGTGTCTAATCACCATTTAGCTCTTGAGCAAGGCCCTTAATCCTAATTGCCTAAGGTACACTGTCTGATCCACACTTTGATTGATCCCTCAATTTGAGTAGAGGATTTGGTCTCCTAATTGAATGGGTTTGCAAATCCAAATCCATATAGGGTTTGCTCCATTAGAAGAGTCTATTCCTAGACAGCAGTGTGTCGTACACCCCAAGCACAAGTGTTGGTTCCAAACACCAGTTACTCATTAGTTGGCATTAGATTGTGTGATAAATGATTAGCCTTAAAACAAACAACATTTGCATTCTGGTTCCTGGCGTCAAAACTCTGTAAGGGACTGCAGAAGCCGAAAGTGGAAGAGAAAATGAATTACGTTGTTGAGAGCAACACAAAGCAGGTACATTAGGAGAAGCAGAGCCCAGCCAATGGAATGCTTCCTGTCACGTTTCGCTTCCCAATTCAGGTGAGGAAGAAGACACTGGAGAACGCCCGCATCATGCTGGAAATCGACAACGCCAAGCTGGCCGCCGATGACTTCAGAGTTAAGTACGTACCTGTCTGTCCTCGAGAACCTACCTGTGCTGGAAATGTGGCAGCAAACTCCCTTCCAACTGGATGCTTCTTTTGTTACAAAATGCTTGTAATGTAAGACTTTAATTGGTTGGGAGCAAGACATTTTTTTCCTCCGATTTCCTTTGGCATTGACTGGCTTTGCTAAAACTGATGTAATGTATGTGTGATATAGTCTCATTGAGCACATAATCTCTACTGTAGGTCATAATGATATTAAACTATTTTGATCCAGTCTGTTGCTAGGGCGTGGTTAGTCTCACAAATCACTTGTCTGATAATAGCCTTACACAACATCCCAAGCATTTAATCCATGGGCATTGAACAAGACATGGGCGTTTGTATCGATGATGGTGGTACAGTAGAAATGGTGTATTTTGAGAGGACAAGGACAAGTGCTCGTGGGCACGTGCAAGGCTGTGCGTTGCGTGACACGTTTGCCCCTCTGCACAGATGGGAAGCGGAGATGGCATTGAGTCAGTCCGTGGAAGCAGACTGCCTCGCCTTGAGAAAGGCCAAAGCTGACCACGACCAAATCATTGCCACACTGAGAGAAGACATGAAGAGCCTTCAGGACGGGCTACAGTTCCTCAAGAGGAACCATGAGGAGGTGAGCCGAACCTCCTGGATCTGGAAGCATTATGCAGATCAGCAGGAAGAGTGGAATCTAAGATCTATCCCATCCCTGACAGATTCTCAAACTGATCTCTCACCAATCATTGACTCTTCATCAGCAAAATTACACAAATAATCTTCAGATTATCCAACGCATATGATAGATTTTAGAATACCTCACTCTCAATGCGTCTGTTTTTCGGTTTGGAAAGGGTTCCGTTTTCATTTCTAGCACCATCCCCCTGACATCTGGCATACGTCTGAGATGCATTGTTACCGGTTTTATTTTTATGTTTTCATGCGAGAGTTTTGGACAGTGGGGTTAGTGGTGCTGCATGTGCAGACATGCGAAAAGCAGACACACGGGCCTTTATGTTATCCTTTGGTGTGTCGTTGGCTTAAAATGTATACGCATGGTGTAATAATGGCACAAAGTTGGTAATCTGACCTTTATCGACCCTGCTACTGTGGGCAGTCAATTATTCATGCTAAGGGCATAAATTATGAAGGAGGAGTTTTCAACAGCTCCCTCCTCTGCGATATCCGCACAAAACCTCTCTCTGCTTCCAGTACACGCAGAAACAAATACGATCTGTAGCCTATCTCTCTCTCTCTCTCTCCTCCTCCTCTTTCTTCCTTACTACAGGAGATAGCCAAGCTACGTGCTCATTTGGCCACAGACCAGGTCAACGTGGAGGTGGACGCCAACCATGGTCCAGATCTAGGATCCATATTGGCCAGCCTTAGGTCACAATATGAAGGCATTGTACAGAAGAACAAGGACGACGTTGACGTTTGGTATAAGAAGAAGGTCAGTGGTTCTTCAGCCAGTCTTGACTCATCATTAATCAATCATCATTAACTGTGATACACTTGCATAACACAGAAATATGTATACGGCAGATGAGCTAATTTCCTTCGCCGCTGTGTGCATTGCCAGTAAGCGCAATGACGTACTTCATTCGCATTGCGGCTGCTGTTGTGTTCCTGCAGCTTGAGACCATGCAGAACGAGGTGCAGGAGGGTAGCGAGGCACTCCGCAATGCTCAGAACGAGCTGAACGAGAGGAGACGCTTCCTCCAAGTCCTAGAGGTGGACCTGGACAGCCTACGGAAACAAGTAAGGGACTGCTTACCAGCCAGATACTATCCCAAAAGAACCCCACCCCCTATTAAATCTGTCCTACCCCAGTCCAAATAACAGTCCACTGTGCCCCACACCTGATCTCGGATGCTTCCGTGGACGTAACTGTTACTTGTCATGTGTTCATTTAAAAAAAAAAATCATTGTTGGTGGTTCTCAAAATACTTGCCTGAAGAAACCATCAAACTATTCTGGCATTTTAACCAATCCTCCACGTTTATTTGCATTCAAAATATACTTCTGTTAGTCGTCACAGGAAATAAATAACTCATTCACTTCTGTTTTTTGGTGAAATTTATCTTTATCTTTCATTTATCTGAGTGAAAGGAGATTGGATGTATAGTACGGCTAATATACAGGCACATTTAAACTAATAGAAGTTTCTCAAGGTCATGTTGCCAGTAAACCTGGAGATTTTTTTCCCAGTAGTTTCCACAACTGTTAATGAGCAGAGCTGCAGTACTACAATGTTCACATTTAAATCACATTAGTTATTTGATAACAAAATTCCTCACTGGAATCCCAAGATATTTATTGTTTATACATTCTCTGCATTACGCACAGGTGTGTGATGCAGGCGTCTCTCTCTCTCTCTTTCTCTCACACCCTCTCCCTTCCTTTCTCTCTCTTTCACCCTCATACTCTCTATCTCTTTCTCTCAACCCTCTCTCTCCCTTTCTCTTTCACCCTCATACTTGCTTTCTCCCTTTTTCTTTCACCTTTGTACTCTCTCTCTCCCTCGTTCTCTCACACCCTCTCTCTCTCTCTCTCTCTCTCTCTCTCTCCCTCCCCCTAGGTAGCAGCTTTGGAGGGTAACCTGGGTGAAGTGACCCACAAGAACGCTGTGGATATGGAGCAGCTGCAGATGGCCCTGTCGCAGCTCGAGGACACCCTGTCACAGCTGCGCCTCGATATGCAAAGCAACAAGACAGAGTACGAGCAACTGCTGCGCATCAAGCAGAACCTGGAAATGGAGATCGCCACCTACAGGAGGCTGCTGGAAGGAGAGGAAGTGTGAGTCCTTGCATCAGTGTGGATGGTGCCAGTCAGGACAAGCTGTAGTGACTCACATTGGGTTCTAGGGGAAACCTTATGTAAGAAGCTGTGCAGATAACAGTAAAACAGTTTTTGGGTTTTGACCAACAGTATTTATATTGCTGTAAGCTGGGGTTCCCCAGTTCCAGTCCTGGAGAGCTAGTCTGGAACACTGTTTGCAGATTTCTCTGCTCAGACACACCTGCTAAGCCTGCTAATTAGCTGGTGAGCTGAATAAGGTGAGCTTGAGCAGGGAAATCTGTAAACTGTGTTCCAGACTGGCAACCCAGGACTGGAACTGGGAAACTATATATATATACATATACATACACACACCTAATATAATAATATAATCTTTCTCCTTCCTTTGTAGGGTTAAGGAAGTCCCTAAAAGTGAGTATTCTTTTTTTTATAAATGCAACTTTTTCTTAGTCTTCCATGACTTAAGGGTACGTGCTACAGTAATATCGACCAATCAACGCAGGTATTCTCAGCGTCAACAGGGATTGCTTTGTAGAAATGGAACACATGATATTCAAAATATTCTGAAGCATTAAGAGACAGAAATACCTATGGCTTTGCATATTGAGAGACATTATTTTCATATATTCTTAAAGGGGTGCTGCAAGATTTCTTCAATCCTAAATCTATTCCAAAAAATAATACAAAAATAATACAATTGAATAATAGTTGAAATAAACAGCGTTACGCTTGCATGAACTGTCCATTGATCCAGGGCAACAGCATATGAAGATCAGCTATATATTTTCTTCAGACTCTGATTATCAGACTGCCATTGTGTACATTCCACTGCAATTAATTGGCACCAAGCCAGCCTTTAACTTACCTATCTGTCATGGCCTTCTCTTGACTCACAGGTATGATGTCATTGTGTGAATAAAACAACAGTAAGCAGACACTCCCATTACAAATGAAATGCTACAAGTTGCACATATTACTGGAGCAGAGGGAGGTAGAGGCCTGAGGCAGCTTCGTCTTGTCTGCTCCAAGTTGCAAACCTCTAACCTTTAGAACACTTAACCTGTGACCTGCCACCGTAATGGATTCTTGTCAAATCCCTCTTCCATTATGGAATAGACAATGGGTTGTGGCACAGAATTAATTATAGATTAATTAAAACTGTACACAAAGTACCCTCCCAAAACAGAGTAGCCCTTAGCAACTACATACAAATAAGTTGCTGGTTCTTCTCTCTTTGTTTGATCCCAAGAACTAAAAAAAAAAGACAAAATCACAACCTTCAGAAATGTGTGTAGTTTAAGTGTGTGTGTTTGTGGGGGGCAGCGAAACGTAATCGGGTGACAGTCCCAATTCAGTTTAATTCCTACCCACCTGTACATTGTTTTGGCCTTTTTGGGTCTGGGAGTAAATTGGGCCAGAGTCATAGACAGATCCAGAGAGAATGCATGAGCAATAGGAGTCATGTTTCTTTTCCTTCCCAATCGTAGCCACCAAAATGCTGCTTTTTAAGTCTCTTGAATTTCCTACTTTTGTTTCCATTTGATCCCCGAAAAGGGAGAAGCTCAAATAAAACTCCGCCCACTGCTTAAAGCTCTAAATCATATTCTTTTCTCTGCCAAGCCAGTGCATTGTCTCCTGAGATCCAAGCAGGAAGTAAAATGACATTACAATTGTGCTACATGCCATTATCACCCACGGGTGTGCTGCTTTTTCAGAGATAGCCTTCTGAGTTTTTTTGGCACTGCGGATGTTTTTGCAGCTCGAGCTACACGGTCCAAGCACATGAGTACATTTTCTCTTTGTTCTGCAGAGCAACCGGAAGTTCGGACCAGGAAGATCGTCAAGGTGGTCACCCAGACCATGGTCAATGGCAAGGTGGTGGATGAGTCCAGCGAGGTCGAACATTTTGAAGAGAAGAAGAAATAAAAGCATCATAACTGCTTTATTCCCAGACTTCACCCGAAGTGCCCAGTTTCTTCATAGTTCTGGAGATCCTTCTGGAACATTCATACCAAAGTGTTGAACCTGTAAAACTTCTGTGTAGGTCTTGTTTCAAATATTTATTTCATGGTAATGAAGTCAAAGGAATATTCTGGTTTCCATTACATGAATTTAATGAATGTAATAAAAAATATTTCAGTCAGCCACTGTCTCTTGGAAATTTCCATCCACAGACATAGACATACTGGGCATAGCGCAAATGAAAATAACACGTTCCATCCTTCCATCTCCATGACGGCTTACCAGTACAGGGTCACGCACGAAATAATGCATTTTATCATCAATCATAAATTACCTTTGCTGACTTTTTTTTTATAAAAGTCAATATTTTCTGACATTGTCTTTGCTTAACTGTAGTCATTTACGTTAGTAAGTCAGCTGACATTTTCTTAAAGATACAGCGCACATGTTCTTATCACCTCAACCTTAGGTTAAAGTACACGAGTGTATCTTGTTGACCACTACATAAGTAGAAAGTCTCAACCAGGTAATGTTTATGTAAGAATATAAATATTTAGGAAGAATCCATAGACCAATGAGGCAAAAAAATATTATTTCCTGTCTAATACATAGCCGCTCCTCTGCGTGCAGCCAGACATGGCCAGTCAATCCTATAGGTGACATAGGCGGCTGCCTAGGGCACCAGCTTCTGAGGGGGTGCCGACTTGCCTGCCAGTTTCACTTTGCCTTGGATACAAGGCCCTGGCAGTGATGCTTGTCTAGGGAGCCACACCTGAGCTACAACAGCTCTGAAGATGTCCTGTGGAATCTGGCACAAAGATATTAGCAGAAGATCTTTAAAGTCCTGTAAGTTGCGAGGTGAAGCCATCGCAAACCTTATTGTTCTGGCACATCCCACACATGCTTGATTGGATTGAGATCTGGGGAAATGGGAGGCCAGAGCAACACCTTGAACTCTACGTCACGCTCCTAAAACCAACAACTGAACAATGTATGTAGTGTGGCAGGGGACAGTGCCTTGCTGAGAGAGAGGCCTTCCATCAGGAAATAGTTTTACCATGAAGGGGTGTACCTGGTCTGCAACAATGTTCAAGTTGGTGGTGGAAAGATGAACATACATATGAATGGGCAGACCAAGAATTTCCCAGGAGAACATTGTCCAAAGCATCACACTACCTCCACAGGCACGTCTTCTTCCTGCAGTCCACCTGGTGCTATCTCCTCCTCAGGTAAATGACGCAACAGAAAATGAGATTCATCAGACCAGACCACCACCATCCATTGATCCAAGATCCAGTTCTGACACTCACATGCCCCCCGTATGCACTTTTGACAGTGGAGACGGGTTAGCATGGACATATGACTGACCTGCCCATATGTAGCAGGGCTTGGGTTCCTGACACATTCCCATAAAC
The DNA here is from genome assembly GCA_019775895.2 of Stomatorhinus ivindoensis. Lineage (NCBI taxonomy): Eukaryota > Metazoa > Chordata > Actinopteri > Osteoglossiformes > Mormyridae > Stomatorhinus > Stomatorhinus ivindoensis. The sequence continues at coordinate 16,122,189 of JABFEB020000113.1, forward strand.
ATCATTAAAAATGCCTTCAATTTCTTTCACAGTAGCCCTTTTGTTGATTCATACCACACAAGATAAACTTCATTCATGTCTTGCATCGATGAGTCTTGGCTGCCCAACACCCTACTGGCATTTCGTAACTGTGATCTCCTCAGGCCACTGTCAATATCTACTCACCACGGCTGACCGTGAGCGCCCCACAAGCCGGGATGTTTTGGAGACGTTTGACCCAGTCGTATCCGGTTACATGCTGCATTGTTATAGGACAGTCAACTGTATTCACTTCAAGGAGGGGTGGTTGAAATGTTTTGGGTCATCAGTTAGTACACAAACACACACACACACAGAAATCAAAACTTATGGATCAGCTGGTTTTCTAGTATGGGATGGTGGCTGGGTTGGCCTGGACAATCTAGAATGCAATCAAGGTTACCTCAGAACACCTGGCTGAAGCTTCTGTGCAAAATCAATTCAAATGAAACCTCTGGAAAAATCTCTACCGAACGCAAATGGGGACATCAAGTCTTAATGAACTTGTTCAAGGCCTCAGTCACTCCACCATGAGAACTGTGTTTAGCTGGGATGAGGAGGTGCTGACTAACTCTGGGAACACTGAGGGACAGACCATTTTGAGGAACTCCTTAACCCTGCAGGATATGTGAGACGAGACGGCATTGCCTGTAGGTGTGTCTGCGTGTGTGTTGTGATGTCCCCACAAGGGGACATCTTGTGGGGACCATTTTTTCAATCCCCACAATGGGAAACTCCATTGTATAAAAATCTGTGACTGCAATCAAAGAACTAAAACAGCCCAAAGTATTTTGTTTGGTTATTTGTGGTTAAGGTTGGGCTGGATATTGGTTAAGGTACTCATTGTTGGGACTAAGGTTTTGCCCATTGAAAAAAATTAAAGATATGAATACAAACATGTGATGTGCGTGATTGTACCTTGCGATCCCACAAGCTTGAAGAGGACAAGTGGGTGCAGAAAATGAATGGATTCATATTTGACCTTTTTTCTACAGTCGGATGTATTTATTTTTGAACAGAGTATAAAGATGCCTTTAATGCACAATGCCTGTTCCCTGCTGCTTAACAAGGTGGGGGATCTGCACCAATATCAGCAACCATTCTGTGGTGGTCATGGTCCACATGGTCTTATGTGGCATTTAATTTTTTCAGAATAACCATAACAGATTACTGGGGGAGAAATCTGACAGTAACCTACTGTGTTTACATAACAGAAGTTACGGGCTCGGATAGGCCCTGTTAAATCATTCATATATCCCTAATGTAGTTTCATCCAAATAAATCCATGTTCTCATGAGTAGATTTACGACATAATCCACAACATTTACAAATGCAGCTAAATGATAAAAACTGCATTCTGATTATATACTTTTTTAGGTCTTAACCTTGACTTCTCCCTAGAAGTGGGATGATGTCGGACCCTGCACACTTTGGACAAATGCGTCTGGTAGAAAAAGAAAGTTAATGTAATAATGTTGCTCTGGGAATTGTTGGTCCATTGTATTTGGCAAAAACAACCTTAAACATTATTCTAAATCAATTATACATTATGAGATTTATTTGTTAAAATGAAGGTGGAAAAGCCTGAATGACCTCCCACAGCAGAAACACCATTTGCTTGCAAAAAAAGAAGTTGCCAGGACTATAAGTGAAAGGCAAGGAGACTAGCAAAGACATCAATGGTCTGTGTATGATAGAGGTATGAGAGTTTTTAGTTCCGATCTGTCTTTGCCAAAGTCATACAGAGTGCCTTTGATAGATAGCCAGAATGGATTTATGCAACAAAAACTGACTACGGAAACCAGGCTTATCGTTTACTTGGAACGTCAATTTCAATAATTCCAAATAAAAGACTGACAATAAAATTAAAGGCGGCAGGAATGCAAGGTGACCTGCACAGATGGATAGAGTCAGACAAGAACGGACATGTCTATTGAGAGGTAACATTTCCAGCTGGCCCAACAGAATCAGAAGAGGACCGCAGCTTAGAGCTGGCTCCATTATTGATCCATAATCTTTTAAAAGTACACAGTTAACAAAATATCTAGTTAAATTTGCAAACAACAGGTATGGAAGAGACAACAAAAGGGTCCCAAAAAATGTGCAAAAAGCTAATAATGGAGTAAGGTGGGTACTGGATGGATGAAGTGAAAATGTGAAAGGCAATAAATGTGTTTTTACATGAATGCTCTGGGTCCTAGTTGTACCATGCAACTCTGAAACTACACTGATTCATTTATTGCACATACATGCCAATTTGCAGAACCTTTCCCCACCAATTAGGTAGCTGCCTGTATTTTTTTGTGTCTTGAAATGTCATTAATATAACTCATTTTATATTTCTAAATATTTATATTCAGTTTATTTCTCATTTGCAATATGACTAATATTTTCTGCTATAACAGTATGATCTGTTACAGATACCCTGATGATATAAACAAGGCCCTGACGTTTCAAAGGTTTGGAGTGATTACACTAGGGGAGAAACGCGTGTCTCACGGTCAAGGCATGACACTTTAGAGTCCTCCCTACCGCATTCATTGCAACTTGCTTCTTCACTTCCACCTGCTCTGCACTCCATCCATGTAATAATGCACTTTCAGCATAATCACTTCAGCTCCACCTTTAATACAGTATGACCCTAGCAGACTCCAGCAAAGAGCCAGTAAAAAAGATTCCTCAGACCCTGATCATCACTCACTGGGTCCAGAGTTTGGAAAATACAAAATTGAGTTACCATAAGATCAAGGATCTGAGGCTGCATCTTTGCCATCTGCATGTAGCTCTGCTTCAATTTTGGCAAGATTTGTCAAAGATGCATTAAAATGGATCCAATTCTGAAACTTCAATCAACTTTTGCCATTGCTATAACTTGGGGGTAGTCAATCCAGTTCACCTATTACAATGCCACCCCCAAATAAAGATCCATGAAGTTTGTCTGCAGACCAGTCTCACATGCATTCCCTGTTCAGAAGAACACTAGTGGACTTTGAGGGAAATGGGGAAAATGCACAACTAATATGGCTACACCCAGCATGCAAGGTCATCTCTAGTTCACTCTCTGCTGTTCAGACACCAAAATGCCATTGGGCCCCTGACAGCTGCTTAATAGAGGCCCTAAAGGTACACAGTATCTGTCACATAGCTCATTGACACTCAGGACCCATAAGCAAACCAAAAGAGTTGATACTGGCTGGCATTTCAGGATTTACATACCACTCAAGGCATTGACAATATCAAAGAGAAGAGAAAAAAGTGGAGGACAAGAAACTCAGGTTTAAGGGAACACTATACAGGCTCCTGAAACAGCATATAGCTACCTTGATTGACACAGCTGGTCTCAGCAAGACCTGGAAAAAGGATTGGACAGGTAGACCTTGCAGAGTTCCCTACTGAAGGTCTGATCAGCCACAAGTCAAGGAATCACAG
>JABFEB020000113.1:16125735-16135865 GCA_019775895.2 Stomatorhinus ivindoensis
ATCAGGGTCGCTGGAGGGTGGAACGTGCAGTCTTGCATTCATTATTGCAGACACCTCTGCCATTAGTGTACACAAGACCTCATGAGTTAAACAGGTTTTCTCCTGGAGCAGCATGGAGTCAAGAATCCTTCTTGCTAAGTCTATCATCAACTCCCAAGATCCACCCATGTGAGAGGCATGTGGTGGATTCAACTTTCATGAACATCCTTGTTCACTCAATTATTTTTGCAAACTGGGATTCTTTGAATCCTTCCCCATGACCAATTCTTTACATGCTCTTACAAAGTTGGTTCCGCAGTCAGATCTTAACTCCATCGCTAGGTCCCTGATGGCAAATAAAACATCAGACAGCATTGATGCAGCTCAGTGTGTCCATTGACTCAATGACCTCAATGTAAACTGCTCTGGAACTCATGCAGCTAAACACCATAATTTTCTCCCCTCTTGTGTTCCTCTCACATGTCTGATTGTGACATACCAGGGTCCAAAGATGTCCAAACCAACATATTTGAATGGAGGGTCAGTTCTAAGGGATTCTGGTGGTAAGTCTGCGATGCTTTGGGTTTCCATTTTCCATCTGAGCATTCAACAGTTCACATTTTTGTAGTATGGAATGGATGAGCTTTTTACCTTTCTACAATCCATAGTCCTGCAGTTGATATGGCTTCTTCAGTCAGCTGATGACCCTGTTCCACCTGGTTGTGATAGTGCCATACTAGTAGCAGGAAGAAATATTGAGATTTAATGAAATTTAATTTGAAATATAAACAAACCGTCACACCCACATTCAGATCTACAGAAATTGTCTGAATCCTTGGGAGGTTATACCAGCAAGTGAAATGTGCCATGCTTGACCCTGTTCCATCTACAAACTGCATAAGCTGAAAGTTCTTTTAAAATGTGTAATTTATGCTGCCACACTGATATATTATCTTGTTATCTCGAGAAAATGCATTCCTGTATTCTTCAGTTTCAGAGATGATTGTGGGTTCTTTTTTCTGTGAAAGGTTAACAAATTTGTCCACGTCTGTATATTAAATGATTAGAATTTAAATGTCAGTATATACATACGACAGTACAAATTACCTGCCTCCTGGTCATATGCTTAAATGTAATCGACAAAATCGAAGCTGTCTTAACTGCTTGTTCGACGTTGTATCGTTATCACTGCTTTGGCGTGTCGCCTTTACACGGTCCCTGGGGCTTTTCCATTTTTTGGGAGCCCACCAGCTTTCTGTGATTAGCTGATATAATCTGATGCCACAGGGCTGGTCAGCAGGACTACTTATGCAGCTACTGACATGCTCTGCACCACACTGCTTGCATCTTTAAATACTGCATATTAATACACATATTCATGTGCGTAAGTTATTGGTATATATCATAACGGTGAAATGATTGTCGTGGAATCCTTGTGTTTCATTAGCGTGTAATTGTGAGGGTTGTGTAAATTGTTGGTTTCCCTGTCTGTAACGCTGCTAATGTTAACTCAATAGTGGCTGTTAATAGAGTTAACTCTCATTAAAAAATAGGTGACAGTCCATTATTAAAATGACTCTCCACAATTGGCCTACATTTTTTTCACTCTTTATGTGGATCTGCATCGAAAACTTTCTGTGCCCTTCAGGGTCATAGCGTTTGTAATACTGACTATTTATCCTTTCCATTTGTTTATTGGAATGTTTGCTATTTAATATACTTATTGTAATGCGATTATCTCTGGCTGGTTTTTTAACAATGATACTCCAAACTTCTTATATAAGACCTGGACTTCCAAATCGTTTCTCCAAAACGAAAAATGTTAGGGATCGACTTATAATCTGGGCCATCTATCATTCAGGCCAAAACAGTATATTAATGGGGACTATTTTACTATAAGTTTACAAACGTTAAAGCCCATGTTAAGCTTGGTCATAACCACCATGTTAATGTGATAAGCGCTGCATTAGTACAAATAGACCTCCCAGCGATATAGGCAATTTCTTTATAATAATGCAATTAGCATTATATACACTTTAAAATCTGGAATATACAAACATAAGCAAATTATAGGTTTCTAGATGTATCCATTTGTGAATCCTTCCCTGATGAGCAGAACTGAGATCAGTCCATTTGTACAACCACAATGAAGAGATGTTCTGCATCTTGTGTAAATTTCGAAAAGCAAGTTCTATACTAAGCTAGGAAAGCAAATGATTAGAGCATACCATTATCTCCACAGGATGCAGTAGAAACTCTGCTGCGAGTGTCTCAAAGGTGTAGGGTTTCCATCTGTACAAATCAAAAGAAAAACCGCAGAATAATCTTTCATTTAAGAAAAAGAATTATGTTTCCACTTCAGTGGACACATTTATTGATGCGCCAAAAAGGCCACAAGGGTTTGGGAATTTTCAAGCAAGTTGAAGCCCATCACAGCATCTGAGAGAAGCACAAACTTCAGCCGCTCCCATCAATTAGTCCCACATTACAGTTCCTCGCGCCGACCTGTTCGTTACTCACCGCGTGAAATTAACTAAAGGGAAAGGCTTTTTAAACCCTGTGAGTAGCGGGGAGTGTGTTTCTCTGACAATGAACAAACAAAGAGTCTCAAAGAGATGTGTGTCTAACTCCAGACTATTATACGTCACCCCTGGAAGTGCCAGCTAATGATATGTATTAAAATGACTATTTATTATGAAAGTAAAATAAATATATAATACATGAAATTCAAGTCACATAGTTTGTGCATCATGACACACCTTAACATGAATTTGTACGGTCCATGTTGTGTCATGCAAGAAATGAATGCTTCCCATAATCTAAAAGTTCAATATTTCCCCAATCTGCTGCCTCTTGAGTTTCCAGCTTCTCTCTGAGCTGTGGGCGCCAACAGAAATCTTACACTGAAATGATGTCACACTTTCTCCAGAATTGCACCCATCATCATGTCATGCAGGTAAGTGAAAGGCTTAGAAATCACAGTCGTGATAGTACTTCCAAGAAACATGAAGAAATCTCAGACTGACATTCAGTTCCAGCATTTCAACTATGGTGGATACAAATTGAATGACTGCTCTGCTCTGAAGTTGAATCGTCATCCTGTGATGGAGAGCAGGAGAGGTTGGGTCTTGTGAGCTTCCTTGATGAGGCCAAATGCAGAGAGGGCCCTTACTCCACAATGAAAGGAACGCAAATTAAATTTGGTCAAAAACTCCAGATATCCTCTTTCAAATGTTGTCTCCTAAACTCTTAAAGACAAAAGGTTCTAGAACCTGTCATTGTCACATGGTGGAATTTTAGACTGAAGTTGTCTAAGACCAAGTTTTAATATAGAAGAGTAGAAAGTATCGCCTCTCACCAAGGCATCCAGCCATGAAGATGTTTCCGCCCTGATAGTATCGATATTCTTCTATCCATTCAGTAGGATTGTGACAATTTGGCACAGACATGTGTGTCGTTTTGTGCCTCAAACCGCATTCCAGTAGTAACAGTCATTGTTTTGTCAGGCATAACGGCATATTTGCCTAAAGCCTTAAGGAAGCAATCAGCAATCTGACTGTCCATGAAGGGAAGAGGGGTTTACAGCAATGGCTCTGACTCCATATGTGCAACTGGATACTGATCTACAATTCTGAATGATACTTAGTGCCACATACAGAAAAACTATCAAAACATCCATTCCTCTGTAACTGAAGAGCAGCCCGTCAGTTGAGTTATTTGAATCCCTTGTAATAAAAATCAATATCAAGTGCAAAAATGATGTGTCATTAATTTGAAATACTTTATGCATGCAATGGTGCACGTTAGACCTAGCTGTAATTGTGATCGTGAAGCCAGTAAGTTTTAAGTATATTATGAACAAGTGACAATGGATAATTTCACAGTACGGTTTCCGAAACGCTTGGATTTCTTCCCCACCCCATTTGGCAAGCACTGGAAGCTGTACAGAGAGACTAGGGTAAACCACTTCACAGGAGTGAGATTACTGGGGATATCTTTTCTACATACCAACATGATAGCCTACTTCAATGGATTAAGATGACAGCATGAGTAAATATTGTGACTGAAACTCTCCCAAGCCCTGAGGCAGTGAAACGCACTGCATCAAACCCTTTAATGATGGGTGGGTAAGATCATTGCTTCACCTGCGTTTGGCCTCAAGCAAGTATAATGATATTAAATATTTAAATACAGATGTTTTTACAGGTAAAAGTATAGTATGACAGTAACTCCCAACTGCAGCTGACTTCCACTTACTCAACACTATTCCAGGCATTTGCATTTACAATTATATGACGTAAAAATTTCCACTTGTCACAGAAAGGAAGCCTTGAATGCACTTCAGAGACACACATCATTTTAAAACAAGCACTTAAGTTCCAGCTGAATTTAAATAGCAAACACCCAAGGCGACACCTGTAGAAATTGGAACCCAGCTATATTAGCATCATTTGGAAAATGCTTGGTAAGTTCTTCCCCCTTATATTCCGTTAACAATTATATGAAAAAAACAATACCTTACTGTTGTGAGAAACCATCTCACATACTGATTCTGCATTTCAGGCTAGTTCGCTAGAAAGTGCAAAGGTCTTCAGATAATTGTCAGGTTCTTTCTCAAGATTGTTAAAAGAAAGTCCAGCTGTACCCTTTAAATACCACAGAGCGACTCCTTTCATCTCTTTTAGGAACCAGGTGTATGTCTGGCATTTTTCAGGACGGACAACATAGTTCAAATTATGAAGAAACACAAACATTCATGGAAAAACCACCCTAAAGGTCAAGCAACTATCCAGAAATACCATTGAAGTGTGATATGCTATCTCTAGATAAGACTTTTCATTATATCATTAGTCCTTGTATATTTTAAGACTCTAATTGTTTGGATCCACTTAGTGGTACTTTGAAGTCTATAAACACCCCCCCCCAAAAAAAACTAAATAATTTTTAAAAATAAGCACAATACAAGGCCCTCCTTTTTCCCCAAACACGTGTGCCACGTTAAGGAAACGCGTGAAAGAAAATTAAAACAATCCATTTGATCCTGCCACAATATTTCCAATATGTTCACAATAGTTCTCCCTGACGAGTAAATGCTGACATCTAGTGGCCATGGCGTGTTCTGACAAAGGGAAACTATCACAAGTGAAGTATTTTGTTTGATTACTTCTGGTGAAAGTTAGAGCTGGGATTAGGCTTTTTCCAATAGAAATGAAAGGATGGTCCCCACAAAGAAATACATGCAGATATTGTAAATTTATTGGTTTTATAACAAACATTATTACTTTATTAACAAATTTTACATATATATATGCAGGGGGATAGCACCAAATTCAGGGCCCTATGCACAAACAGTGCCCATGCCCCCCACCAAAAAAATAAATTTAAAAAAACAACAAAAAAAACAGCCTAATCACACAAGACTTCACCGGAATTTGGTTTTATTTGTAGAATGATTAAAAGCTATAACAGAAAATGTCGCCAAAGGTAGCCTAACATCATAAGCCTGCATGAAAATTGAACACTTTCGAAACGTTGAAACCATTTTACCGCTGCGTTGTTCATCATATTACCATGCGAATGCGCGTTCAATACGAGGAAGTGCGGCTGTTTAGAATGCGAATAGCGATCTTCACGCGAAGGCGATACTACACTGCAAGTAAAACAAACACGCGGTTTACCTTTTGCCGATTTAACCTATTTTAAAAAACTTTAAATACCTCTGACTTACCTAGACTACATCATGTTAAGCTATGTGTAATTTGCGGTGGTATTTAAGTGTTTAATAATGTAGGCTATTTGTTTTCACATTTGAGCTGACCTTTCTTGGGAAAAAAGTTTGTAAACAGTTGCTTTCCCTCATTTCTTTTTTTGTTTCTTTCCTGCCTCTCTTTTAAAAACCAGATTTAGCTTTCTTTAGCATCACCTCCCAACATTAAATGCGCCTAGTTAAAAAGCCTGGTGAAGACTAAACCATTGCAAAGGGTGAGGGTGCTTGTCCTCAGGCACTATAAACTAGGACACAATTCAATCCATCAACCGAATTATTTTCCCACAAAAATTATATTTACAGTAGTTAGCAACATTTATTGTGATCTTTGAATAATAATAATAATATTTAAAGGAAAATAAAATTCCAGATTCCTTAGGGGCACTCCCCCCACATGGGGCCCTGGTAACTCAGTCCCCCTTTTCCCCCCACTACGACGCCCCTGTATATATGAAGCAACCAGCAGTTTTTAGTAAAACGTTCATTTAATCAGGGGTGTGTTCTTGCTTTCATGGTCTGGGGGTTGGGCACGGTCGTGGAGTCCAGCAGCTGTGTGGTATCTGCAGGTGAAGAAAGATTCATTGATCTTCACTTTGCCGACGATGCTGTGATCTTCAAGGAATCAATGGAGGGATCAGGGCTCTTGAGAGACTGAGTGAGGAGTCTGAGTGTCTGGACTTGCGAGTGTCCTGGATAAAAACCAAGATCGAGGCCTTTAATGACTTCTTAGGCACAGCCATCAGTAGTGTGTTCTCAGCCAAAGATAAGAAAAAATGATTGCTTTTCATGTTGTCAATACACATTTTACCATAGAACTAATTTAACTAATTATTAATATATTATCCCCACGACCTTAAATAGCCTGAAAATTGAAAATGAGTCAATACACAATCAGAACCCCTAAAAACATAAAAATATGATCAGTTTAAGTTTTGTTGTTTCTCTTAATATGCATTCAACACTAACAATGCTTGTTAGTAACACAAATGTTTTGCTAACAAAGGTGTCGCTGGTCATCCCACATTTCCCCTCTCTGTCTCCTAGCCTCTGTCTCCTATGGTGCTTTCGTTTTTTCTCAGAACTCGGAAATTCCGAGTTCAGTGATATCACATCCGACAATCTCCCGTTCGAGCTACCCACATCTCAGAACAAACATGGCTGCCTCCATGAACAGGCTGCTGTGTGTTGTTGCTTTATATTTTAGCAGATTTGGAGTGAGATTATTTTTCGAGAGATAAACAAGAAACACAAACTAGTCAAACTACATTGAAAGTTTTATAAAATATTTTAATACATTCATAGCGATATTCTTTTTTCAAACGGCAAACAAGCTACAAACAAACCGCAGACACTAATAAGTCTGGTAAAAATCTGATATTGCATGCTAGGATACTGTTTACGGTCATGATATGGCATTCTCTAAATCGAACACGTGCAGTTACTTTTATAACTATTAATACATTTAACAAAATAAACATTTTTAAAGATTTATAAAAGAATTACTGTTGAGTGTGTAAGCCGCCATGTTGAAATTACGTCACGGGGGCAACTCGGACAACAAAATCTTGTCCGACATAAACGTCAGAAAAGAGGCGTGTTTCCGACGGAAAGTGACGTTTTTCGTGACGTTTTCATCTGAGTTCTGACTTGGAGAGAAATAATCGAACGCACCATTAGCCTCTTTCTCTTAGCCTCCTAGTCTAATACTATATTATTTGTGCCCCATCAAGTAAAGTGCTACCAAATTGCTACTGATATGTTATTTACTGTTTAATTCTGGTATGTCATTTTTGTATAAAATGACACAATGACCCTGCACTGTAAAAGTGAATGAATGCAATTTGCTGCCTTTAATTCAGCACCCTGTGCTGTGTTATTGCCAGTGTTGTGCCAAATGCTTCTGAGACACCTGTGACACTGCAGAGAACAAGCAGTATGAAGATGAATGAATAATCGATACAACTGATTCACTAATCCAACCTATAAAGTATTATATATTAGTAATGCATTATGAATTTTGTTCAGGTTGTATTTGTGCCCTGAAAGACCATCATTGTTTCATTTGGTTGACTGCATATATCACGGCCCCCAGCAGTGACATGCTCTACTACGTCCCCTCCTGGCAAACTCATTCCTAGCTTCGCTATGTCACTGTTATCTGGCAGAGGGTTCTCATTCCAGGGCCACCGGTTCCTCTTTGGGTTCCCACTGCCCATTCTATCTGGTGCTAACCTGGTACAATGTGAGAGCTCTCATAATGATCTGCCAGAAAACAGAAATGTGGTGAAGAAGCCCCCAAATTCAGAAGGGAATGTTTTAGAGCTGAATTCAAAGAACAGGATTAATTCATTTACATGTGCTCCTTGTGTTTATGAAACCTAACTACTAGTTTTGCATAAAAAAAAAAAACTATGAGTAGTTTTTTTTTCAGTTAGAATGGCATTAACCGCAGGATCGGCCTGACAGAGAACTCCCAGGAAATAGTGAATGAAAACAGGCATCCTCCACAGTAGAGGTGCAAAGGTCTCCTTCCACAGGTCATTCAGCTGGCATCAGCATGGCGTCTGGAGTGGTGCAGGGGCTAACTGAGCGAAAGGCGTGACCCTGTGGCACCCAGCCTTTCCAGCTCGCACTCCACCGCGAAGCCTTTCACCTTTCTGGTGACCTAAAACTAACCTTTCCATGGAAGGGGAGCCTGACAGCTCAGAGACCCTGTCAGGGGTGGAAGAGGGGTCTTACAACAGGGCCAATTTGCTGACCCGGGGAGTAAATTGGTGCAGGTTTTGTGTGATTGTCTGTTATGAAAAGGACAGAGGTGGGTGGTTCAATTCCTGGGAGTAAAAGTCCAGACAACAATTTTGTTTCAACCAACGAGCCGAGTCCTTTGTGGCCGTGACTCTTTATACTCAACTGGTTGGTTGAAACAAAATCTTGGTCAGAACCTTTACTCTCTAGACCTGATTTACCCACATCTGCAAAAGGGGTACTCGGTTAAATCTGTCTGGGCTCCCCCCTTGGTAAATTTAGCAGTGGACCCCCCCTACTATGATGGGCCTGGGGGGGGGGGGGGGGGGGGCACGTCTCCGACCCCCGCCATCTCTGTGATTGGATCTTGCATATGGGGACACAGTATGAGTGCAGCCACTGCACAATGCAGTTTAGATGAAAGCCTTGCATATCACTCCACTTCAGCAAAGGTTACTGGCAAGACAGGATGGAGAACGTGCCTGAGACGGCTTCTGATCAACAGAGCCCAAAAAAAGTGTATATCCATCCATCCATCCATCCATCAATCCATCCATCCTCAGATCTCACTACAGTGTTGCAATGGAAGATGCGCTGGAGCCTTGCTTTAGCAATACTATCAATAGCAAATATGGTTAAAATTTCTAATATGTGGAACAATAGAAAAATTTTTTAATTTGAAATTGTTGGTTGTAGTAGTTAATGGGCATATTTCAAGGTCCATTCAACCATCATCACACTCATTTTCCTACTGAGGACTGCCATGCTTTGATATCACACACTTCTTTGTCCTTCAGTCTTCTGTGACGGCAGAACTTCATGACAGGCTTTATCGGTTGCAATTTCTCATTTCGCCCCTAGGGGGTGCAGGAGGCATACTCCATCCATCCATCTACTGACCACTTATTCAGTAAAGGGTTGATATACTATTCACCAATATTTTGATGTGGATATGTAAGGCTTAAGTCTTTATATTAATCAGAGTATATATATATTTAGCAGCCCATTATGTTATTTTGTCTTTTGTTTTTATGGGGTATGAATAATGGAGATTATTTGACTCTCTTCCCAGATGGGTAGTGGTCCAAGGCCATCTGACAGAGATGTTTCTTTGCACTATTTAAATCAGCTGCCCCTGAATTTGGGGCTTACTGAAAGCCTTGCGGGTTGCTGAATTTAGCTCGAGGCCTCTTGCATTCCCTCACTGTTCCGTCCGAGTCAGTAGCTGTCAGACCGTGTCACTGTTCCACTGGTGTCCCACTTACTCTGCAGCATTTGTCTCTGGAAGCTCTTATTGGTTCCTTCATATTATGGTTCTTGCCATGTTTCGTAGTTTTAGAATTGATCTAAAATATATTGTACATGTTTGTTTAAAATGGAAGTCCCGGATTATTCTTAAACTGATGAAAGCAGAGGGGAGGCATGGTGGTGTAGTGGTTGATATTGTTGCCTCACACCTCTGGAACCAGGGTCTGAGACTCCGCCACATGTGTGGTTGGAAGGTCACTGTTTCATATCTCAGCATCAGCAGAGTGGTGTCATCCGCGGGCCCCTGAGCATGGCCCTCAATGCTAGATACTCCAGTGGGCCCCTGAGCGTGGCCCTCGACACTAGATACTCCAGTGGGCCCCTGAGCATG
>JABFEB020000113.1:16156677-16170558 GCA_019775895.2 Stomatorhinus ivindoensis
CTGTACCTAAGCCTAACCCTAACCTGTACTGCACTGCTGGGGAGCAGAAAGCCACACTGCAGAGGGTAAGCGCTCCATTTATAAGGCTGTACCTAAGCCTAACCATAACCTGCACTGCACTGCTGGGGAGCAGAAACCCACACTGCAGGGGCTGACTGCTCTACATCCCCTCAATATCCACTGAGGACCTATACAAGCCGCCCCCCCCGAAAATGCCAGTGCAGCCCCGTCAACTCTTTCTTTCAAAGAAGCAGTCCTCATTCTGCTGCTGTCTGTTGACCCCCTCTTGTTGTGGGAATCGTTGACCACACCCATTTTAGCATGTGACTCATCCTTGTAAAAATTTGACTCCAGTTACAGGCATGCCCTCGGGCAGCTACACGGGGGCCGGGAATAGCCTCTTGTGTTTACTGCTGATGGTCATTACAGCCTTTCGGTGACATATTGACAAGCTCAAAACGGTAGTATCCCAGACGTTGCAGACTCCTGTGAATGTAGCTCCCCATCATCATGTGAAATGTGGAGGGCTGATTAGTGTGCCTTTTGTATTCTCAGCCTGCGGTATTCGCTGTCTTTAAGTGCATTAAGGCCTCCTGAGCGCAGAGAGGTACTAGGCTAACTGGAAGTAGAATATTTATAGACTTGACAGTTTTATTAGCCGAGAATTTGTAATGGAATGTAAAACTTCTGCGAAGTTGTGTCAGTGGTGGTGTTTTTTTTTTATTGTCCTGCATAGGACTCCTACAACAGGGTGGCCCTCGGGTACGAGGAGCTGGTCCGCCGCAAGCCGGAGCAGTGGGCGTCACAGCACGGGCCCGGGCCGTCCTCGTCCTCGCCCCTCTTCACGGTCGACTTCACACGGGAGGTGCGCTCAGCTTGGCCGTCTCTCTCTATTCATGGCAGGCTTCCTTCCAATGCAGTCTTCATTGGCCATGATAAACAATTTACTTAGCATTCTGTATTTAATGTTTCTAAGTTACAAAATAATTAGTTTGCCTCATCAGACAGATAAAGTATTTAATTAATTTTTTTATTGTGTATTAAATTATTATAGAAAAAAAGTCTAACTTACTGGTTTGTCACAATTTCTACTCGTATACATCTTCTCATAGGGAAATTTTACTGGTGCTACTGCCTTTTTTAAAAGGGTTTTACTGGTGCTTGCCTTCTAAAGACTCCTAAAAGTAGTAACTAGTAGAGTAACTAGTCACCAGTACACAGAACATGTTCATGAAGTAGCTAGATACTCGTATCATTTGTTTCCTGTTTCCTTTCTTGTCTGTTTACTGGAAATGACAGCAGCGTGTGAGGAAGGCCATTAGGTTGTTAACCTGTCACATATCTGGGTATAACCTGGTCATGTGATTGTGTGGGCTTTCTCCCACGCTTCCGCAGTTCTTGGACGTGCTTTAAATAAATGTGATTGGTTGAAGCTGTCTCCAGGGCAGCATGAACATCTGTGGGAGTGAGTAAGAAAAATAGAGCATCCCATGCCTGACCCCCCCCAACCCCTGCCGGTCGTCCCACCTCCCAGCTCTCAGAAAGCGTGGGAAAAGACTGCGTGGGATGCAAGGAGAGCCTGAACCAGTATTCACCCTGGTCCTGTGGCACCATCAGCACCTGCATCAGTACCGCGGAGTCAGACCTGCACGGCGTCATGCCAACAAATGCCTCTGAGCTACCCGTGAGTGGTTTAGGAAACTGGACATCTCCTGAACTGTTTCCCGGACATCTCCCGGCTGGGGCCCTTTGGGTCTTTCATGGGTCGAGGACACTGCTCATAGTACCTTTACTGCCAGACTTACAAGAACTTGCATTCAACCTGAAGAAATGTATCATTTTGGCGGCTGACACATGATGCATTAAAAAGGCCTAATGATTAACATTTAAACGCTTTCCAAGACACAAAAATTTATCTTTATTTAACTCTACAGTTATTAGATCATACTGATTTCGGGTGCTTCTCAGTACATTCATAGATATTCATTTAAAAACTATGGTTTCTTTAAATCTCAGAAATAGATAGAAACACAACATTTATATTTGTATTAGACTGGAAATGTATTATGATTATTTATGGGTTTTGGATTTGCGTCCTTGTGCCCTGATCTGCCTAGGATACGCTGGAAGGCTGTGGCGTGAAGCGAAGGCTGCACGGCCCAGAGCCCTACCGCAGGCCCAAGGAAGAGGACCCCATCATCCCATTTGGAGAAGGGCCCATCATCTCGAAGTGGGGCGCCATCTCACGGGCCTCCCGCACGGAGTACCACACCACCGAGCCTGTGCAGGCCACAGCCTCCCAGGGGGGGGCAACCACCACTCCCATCAGCTTCCGAGGTGGGGAGCTTCTCCGACTGGGGCCCTTATGTACGGCAGAGATGATTCTATGCGCTGATTTCCCCACTCTATTATTGCGTCACTCCTGACATGACCTGAACTTAGACATGTTAGTATTCCCTACATTATACAGAGAGGCATCGCACCTAAATGCACCGTTAAAATGAAAGACCCCGTTCTTTGGCGCTAATTTTAATCATGGAATATTTTTATGCACATAAAGTGAAAGCAAATCCCTCATATCTCCCGGATTTCCATTCCAGCAAGGGGAAAAAAAGCTCAAAGTCACAATTGTGAATGATGAATCCTCTTTTCTTGCAGAAGAATTGGGGTTTGAATATAAACGAAAAGCGTGCTTTCATCTTCGCCCCGATTTCGTGTTCCCTCCCATAAGCTGCCGCTGCGTCACTGCGCCTTCGGTGACACTCGTGCGCGCCGATGAAGGATGCTAGCTGCAGCCTTTCTTTGCAGATTACAGCTCCTACATCAGTCACAGCGACTACAGGTGGAGCTCCCAGGGCTCGGACCCCCCCTGCCACTCCGGCTTCCTCGACAGGTACGTTCCCCTGCAGCCGCATACGGCTCTGCTCTCATTCCTCTTGGCTTCACACCTGTAACATCAGGTGAGGTTTAACCAGTAACAGGCTGAGCCTTGAAGGGCTGCTCTGTTCCTGTTGAAGTCTGCTTGTTATTCTTGTTGATGCATGTTGATAATGTGTGTGAGTCTTAATCCTACAGTCTTCTAATCTGTCGATCCTGTTATTTCCAGGTTAGCAACCGAATATATTGAATGTATAAGGAGTTTTATGAATAAATGCACCATGTCCTCATTAGCAGCTTAGCACGGGGTTTCCCAGGCTGAAGCCCAGGGGCCTCTGGTCATTAGCGACATCTGGCTGTTGGTGTAGGTGCCTACTGATTGAAGTGCGGGCGTAAAGGTGACATTTGTGACAACTTGCCACATCTCCGCAGTGACCAGCGGGGAGTCCCCGGGCTGAGAGCCCAGCGCCAGTCTTCCAGCGCCGACGAGAACCGGAGCACGGACCTTCTACAGGTGTGCTGGGGGGGAAGGGGCCTGTGCAGCGGGCAGGGGAGTCGCTTACGTGCGGGAGAACAGCTTAGCCCCCCCTCTCCCTCCGCAGGCGGACGTCTGTACAGACGGCGCGGACGGCGAGCCGGACAGGGACATTGAGCTGGAGATGTCCGCCCTCGACATCGAAAAGGCCGGCTCACAGGACGACAAGGCCCAGGTGCATCCCCTCTGCCAGACTCCGCGCTGTCTCTTCTCAGATTCGTAGGCGTGTTTATCTGCCATGTACCCCTGACCCTCTCCCTCGGTAGCCGCCCACATGCCACAAAGGCACAGGCAGTACTTTTCAGGAACACTGGCTGCCAAGCGGGTTGCTTTCTTTATTCAGTACAAGCCTTGACTTCCTGGAGGGACCTTGTGTCCTTCGCCAGCACACGCCTGAAGGGCACTCCAGCTTACATTTTTTCTCCCGACACAGCAGGATAATTGCTTCTAATTATTTTATGCCAATTATTTTATGTATTTATTGTTATTGTTTATGATTTTCATTGATTTTTAATGATTATTGAGTATCATTTGAGTTTTCAGGATAGAATTTGTGCCAAACTTAATGTGTTTTCTATTTTTGTCCAGATTCAGGAGTCGCTAAGAGCGCCCCCTCGTGGCACCCACCTCCCCGACGGCCCGGCATCCGGTAACGGGCACCAGAGGAGCCAACCAGACACACTCTCATCAGACAAGATGGGGGCTCACCTGCTGAAGAAGATGGCCTTCAGGTAAAGCACAGCAGAGACAGGTCCCGTAGCAGTCAGCCTGCCCCAGCCTCTTTGGATTGACAGCACTCTTCTGCCTCTGTGTTTCAGGAAGCCTGTCTCCCCCGACAGGCGTGGCTCATCTGGGCTCTGCGTCAGCAAGTTAGTCATGAAGACGGGGCGAGGTGATGTCCCCCATCCCAGCACTGGGGCTGAGATGCTGCTGAACGGTAGCTGAGGGTTGGGGGGAGGGGCGGGAGGTGGGGGCCACGCAAAGACTCTGAACCTGCGATGTGACGCGGCCTCGCAGATAACTCTGGATGGATGGATGGGCCGCAGCCCTGGGGTCACAGCGACTGCACTGTCTAGGCCGCACGTAGTGTTGCATTCTCAAAAATGCGTCATATTTCCCCGTTTACTGTGGGTCATTTGGTTACACAAAAAAGGCCCTTGGAGTGTGTTTTTTAAAAAACTGTATTTGCCTATTCACTTTCCAATAGCTACTTGGATGTTACCATAGAGCTCAATGATATTAGCAGTGCTGTAAGAGCTTTGCTGACCATTGGTGTACTTTTCAAACACTGGATGGCTTGATCTTAAAGTAGCGGGGCTTTGCAATCATATTCCTCATTGGTAGAGTGTTTTATTATTATTACTTTTTTCTGTTGATTGTCTGTTCAGGAAAACAGCGCCCTCTCTGGGGTCAGTAGTAGCAATTTTAAGAAAAGATTGGTTTCTGCAGCATTTTGGCGTCACCAAGCAATGAGTATTAGGGGAGTGTTCATCATGGCTGGTTTCGGGGCATGTCACATCTCTGATATTACACAGATCAGATTTTATGTTTTTTTTGTTCTTGTTTTTTGTTTTTGTTTGCTGGTCTGTTGCTGTTAACAACATAGTTATTTATCTCTTTATCAAGAGCAGTCAATGGGTCTACGATTCATTTGAATATAATGACGCATTATGAATAAGTATGAAAACTAAATCCTTATCTACTACAAAATTTTTGAATACATTTTTTGTGAATTAATACTTTTTTTATAGATTAATTTCCACTCTTTTTGTGCACGTGTGCCCTGCAGTGGATGGGCATTTTCCTCTAGGATAATTGACCACTTTGTGCTGGGATTGGCTACCACAATCCTGTACTGGATTATTGTTTGGAAAATGGGTACATCAATGGATGTTGTCTTGAAAATAAGATAACGTTCTTCATGCTAAATCAGTACTATTAAGTGTGTGTTCTGGACATAAAGTGGTCATATCCGTGTGAACTTTTAACAGCAACAGAACAGGTTCTCCCCTCCATCAGGACGTGTGTGCCCCGCGCCCCTTCGGTAGTGTTTCCCAATGTTGGTCCCTGAGGACCGGATCGGGAAAAACTGCCCAAATGCATAAACAGCCATGATACTTACAGCCCAGACAAGAAGGAATGTTTTTCTGCGCCATAATGTTCTTGCACATTTCAGGTGTTTTCCATCTCTGTGGCTGGGAGGAGCTGTCTGACTGGGGCAGGCAGTATGTTCAGGGGACAGATGTGACACGTTTAACCAAGAAAGAACCCTCAGTCCAGCACCCCTATACCCACTAAGCAACTCGGTAGATACGTCAGCCATTTTCAGGCTCGTCCTATGTTTGTTTTTTTGATCATATTCCTTATTTGTTCCGACTTGTACGTTTTCAGTGCTAGTCGAGAGAAAGTTCTTAAAAGCACTTATTTAACAAACAGCAGATGCTATTTAGACTGATACAGTTTACTTTTGCACAGTTTCTTAATGGTTGCTAATTGCTTACGATTGTCGGTTCTTTGTTTACACTGTTGTGCAAAAATGCAGGACATAACCACGGTGCTCTGCACTAACAGCTAATGGAGAATAACCCGCCTGGCTGTAGATTCTGTGCTGAACACAGTGCATTAATTATTGACATTAAATAGGAACAGGAGTAATGATTTTATTCTTAAATTATAGCGATATTGATGTTCATTTTCAAAATGGTTATTGAGTAACATTAATGAGTATATGTAGGCTGCACATGATGTGTATTCTATATTCCTGTAGGGGCAGCGTTGTCTGTTATCACAGTATCTAAGGTTATTGTAAACATCACTAGTACCAAAACCATGTTTAAAACTTGAATATCTGTGTTCTGGATACTTTTCTTTACTCGAAAAGCCCTCGTGACACGCTGCGCACACACAGAGCTTCTTGTAAGCATGCAAGTGTGACCTGATGATAGGAGAGGCTCCATTGGGAAGCAGAAACGACGGTGTGTTATGCGCATTATGTGCGTCCGGCCCGGCAGCATTAAAGTGGATTCCGCGATCATTCTGACAGGAGGAACTTCTTGGTTGTTGTGAATGTGTTACGATTCTTGTTTGGGCCTCCTTAGCATATGCTTATATTGGTGAGGTGAAGCACCTCATTGGCAACAGGAATTGCACAAGGAGTCACCGTGAAGTTGAGCAGAAACTGTCAAACTGATGTGTACCACATAAAAGCAGATCGCTGTTGTTATAGCTTCCGCCCACGTTTCGTCTGCCCCCTGGCCATGTCACTGTCGGCCACCGCTGCCCTGTCCCAACGCTCTGGAAAAACTTGCTCTGACTTTCTGGGTTTTCTGTATTTTAAAACATTCTAACTTCCGTGAAGTTGTCCGTCGAGATATTTTGTATCAGGATCTTTTTTTTCCATCATGTTTTGAAGTTCTGGTCTGTTAACCTGTTTGTTTTGTGCTGATTCTGTGTGGTTCTCTTGCTAGCTGACTGACATGGTCCATAACACAGAAATCATAGCGCTGACCAGACCAATCACACATGTCCAGAAGGGTTAGTGGTAACTTAACTAGGACTGTGTTTGTGGCATTTTGGGGGAGGTCCTCTCCTGAGGGGCATTAGAGATCCCTAAAGGTGAAGCTGAATTTTCAGGTACTGAACGAAACATTTATTGTAGGCTTTCTTAGGAAAAGTTAGAACCAACTTGACCAATCCTCCACAGACCCCTGTTGACTGACCCCAGGTGAGCTCATGTATGCTATGCTGTGTGGTCTGGATACATTCCAAGAGACTGTGGATGTTCCAGGACTTACTTATTCAGGATATACATGGCCACATGCTCCTGTATAGAATTTACCAGCTCATTTATGTGTGCTGTAAATTTCTTGCTAAAACTTACAGGCATGGTTTGAGATTTTAAATATTATTGATTTGTTCTGGACTGTGCATGGAATTTTATCAAAGCAGTTCTGCTATAATCCTTTGCATATGTATGACTCTGTGTGTCCTTTTCAAGGTGAGGTACAGGCACTTTTAACCTTTTAACCTTTGTATTAGCTGTTATGTGAATGCATATGAGATTTGGTAGGTACTGAAAGACTTAATTTGTCTTTTTGACAAAACATATAGATTGCAGTGAGAAACATTTTTTATATGAAAAAGATAACGGGACTGTGGAATTCTCTTAATTATTAACTACAGTATTCAGGTTTACAGTAAGTCTTACTGATCTCATCTGTGGAAATGAAAGCACTTCTACTCATATGACACATACACTTCATAATTAGAGTTGGTGAGAAGTGTATAACTCATGGCTGTCAGTGTGTGGAAACGTTAAGAGAACACACTATTGTTTTACCATTGCTATTACTAGTCTGACGTCAGGATTTTACATGTATCATGGGACAGAGTATGACTCTGTGCCATACAAAAAACCTCAGGCTTGGCAGGCAATTAAAAAAATTCATAAATGAGGCAAAACCACTCACACCAGAAGATTGGTCAAGTTGGATGCAAATTGGAGCATCCAGACTAGAGTTCTGCCTCTGGTTGTTCGAGCTGATTATTGCAGGGGTTACCAAAGCCAAGTACCTACACCCCTCAGGATAGAGCCTCCTTTTTTACAGCATCCTCAGCAATAACGGAAGGCCAATGCAAATATTACATACAATTAATACCGTGTATATAATTTCGGAATTCACCTTGTGCAGGAAAAAGTTTCATTGTTTTTTAATTCGTTACACTGGAAAAGGTTTATGCTATGTGGAGTTGCATAGAACACATGGGGTTTACAGAACGTCTGTGCAGGACTTTGGAGGCTTAGAACCACGAGTGCACCGGGTAGAACTCGAGGCCTCTCCGTCTAGCCGAAACTGATCCTGATTGCAGCTCCAGGCCCGAGGCCTCACATTCAGAGAACGAGGCAGAGCTTCATCTTGCCATGTCACATACATCCCCACCCCGACGCAGGCGGAGTCCAGGCCGCGTCCTTGTGGATGCGGACCTGGGCCGACCGAGGCGACGTCGTGCATGCTGTCCCTTAGCTGGGTGATGGAAGACATTATTCTGTAGTTGTGATACAACACACCTGCCGTCGTACATGTTCTGCACATGCCCACTGTGTGGCCACGTCATGTATCGTGGTTAGCTTGCAGCATTTACTGTCTGCTTTTATAATGTTTTATTGTATATCATAATTATTATTACTGGTAGTATTTTATTGGAAATAAAAGAAGTCCTCTTTTTGTATTGTTTAAATTTTAAAAATTTGCTTAGCTGTGATTGTTCTGGAGATAGGGTTGGAAAGCCGAGAAGCTTGTTTGTCAATTGTACAACCAGTAATGGAGCTGATGTTTGAATATTTTTACGTCTGTATTAGACATTTTCTTTGCAAATCTATTGTTCGATTGAATTGTAAATGAAATAAAAGATGGTACACATCCGTCATTGTATACAGCTGCCACCATCGTTAGATGGACTTACTGCTCATTTTTATGACATAATCATCTATATTTAAATATATAAAATATAAAAAAATAAATATAATTTAAAACAAAAAAAAACTTTTCAGGAAAGTGGGGTATGCCCAAATTAATGATTTTTATTCCATTTATTTCTTTTTACTTACCACTTGTGAAGGTTTTTGATTTTGCATTTTGGATTACAATGCAAGATGACCTCTGGCTTGTGTGTTATAATGTGGCACATAGAAAAAAGAGTGGATTATTTTTGTTAAATGTTTGCTCTAGCACTAACAGGTCCGTTTTCCTGTATGGAGCAGAACGGTAATATTAAACAAAAGGACACTGCAGTATCTGAATTGTATTTGCATGCATAAAAATAAAGATGCAAAAAAGTTCATGCCAGTGCAACTGCGTCTGTTGCTCTGTGGTCATTACTTTCTTATGGCCTGCAACTCACCTGTTGTTTATGTATAACACAGGCATCTAGTGGTTCAACTCGGTACTGCAAGTACTGTGTCGCTTCATTTCTCCAGCAAGACGGAGCAAGTAGTTTCTGGGTTTGTAGAACATCTTCCTACAGTTCTGAATAAAAGGAAGAATGATTTGATTTGCATTTTTACCATTGATGATATTGCTACTGCTCCTTTCACTTCCATTATTTATAAACTGACCACGGGTTTCTTGAATTCCATAAACATAAAAAGCAAGCTATCATTAAACCTATTTACAATACATAGGAAATAAAATACCAATAACACACCTAGGCGTGTTGGTTGTTACCCTGCTTAACAAGTCATATATCACACAAAACTGCATTATATAAACTGTGTTCATCACTTCAGCTGCCAAGAACAGAAATGTATAAATTCCCAACCCCGTACGCCTCAGTTGTACAATACGAAAAAATGGAACTGACTCCTTACACAAGGTAATACTTCAGCAGTTTAACACGCAGCAACCATTTTGATTCCCCGTCTAAACGTAATTGTAGTTTTAATGTAATCATATATTATTAAAGAACCAAGTATTAATCTTGCGTAATATAAAAGGTTATATGTTGAGTTTTATGGCTATGATGTAATCCAAAAACAGACATTTCAGGCAGCATTACCGTGTGAATCATTCAAAGTACTACAGTAACAAAGAGTGCACTAATATATATCCTATTATAATTTTTAAATGAAACTGGTAGAGCTTTTATACTTTACTTATTAGGTGCTGCATATACATATTTGGTTTTGACGTGAACTTGTTGCCCCAGAAATGTTAAATATAGATTAAATAGCGATCGCGCGTCGCTTTTGCGTGTATGCCTAAAATCAAAGTGAGCGACTGTTTACGTTTTTCTCAGACTTTTAAAACTTAAGGCCTACCAGGCTCGGGGGAAAATGTAACGCTATTATCGTGCTCAAATTCTCGTGTAGTTTATTTCTTTTCATCTGGAACACAAACAATTCAAAATGATTAGTTCAGAAAACGTGACTCGATTTTAAAAAATAGATAAAATAATGTATGAAAGTGAAGAAATATTTATGGCGTAATATATAATAAGAATTATTATTATTACATATACCAGAAATGTGGCCCTGATTTGTGCAATATTCACGAAAAACTGGCAGGCGGAAGCATTAGCCCAAATGGTAAACAAATAGGAATACCTTTCTTACGTGGTTACGACAACTGCCCGCAAAGGCCAAATTTAGAAGATCGGTGTGCAGCATTAACATTTAAAACACATGCTCATCACTGGAATAAAGCAGCCTCTGACAGTTACCTCGCATGTACTCCGGCTAGGCGTAGCGTCCTTTGCGGGACGCGCATGCGCACTTACAGGGGTTCGGTTTGTGTTTACAGCCGCTCGACCTGTGTAATGTAGTGCAATGTTATGACAGCCCTTTTTGGAATTAAAAATTCTATACAGCAAACAGGTAGGACGTCTGAGAGCTCAATGTCGTTTCGTGCAGGAAATGAAGTTGTTCGTTACCACATAAGAGAACCGTTTTTCTTCCTGTTAAAGAAGGGTTGTGCCTAGCTAGCAGCTAGGAGGATAGCTAGCGACAAGGCTCGCTGTGAGCCCAGGCCGTGCAGCGCTCCCTCCGGCTGCTGACTGACAGCACGGCTGCCGCAAATGTCTTTGCCTTACGGGATTAAAATGTCGTCTGTGGCAAGCATTTTGGAGAGTCCTGTAAACCGGGGCGAATCGGGTCGTGTGTGAGGTAAATGCGAATGGGGCTTGTCCACCGTGTCCGTACGGGCGAACCGTTGATTGTTCTCCTGCAGCCGAGCTAACGGGACCGGGCTAACTAACGTACCCGGGAGTGTGTGGAGGCGTATGCTATCGAGCTCCCCGTGTTACGGCATCGCCGACTAAATGGCCGTCACACGTACTGCTTGTAGCAGCCTGCGGGAGGACCTCCGATACGGCCGCCGACACAGGAGACATTTTCTTCCTCCGTTTCACGGTAGTTTGAAGGCAGATAATCACAGCTGAGGGCGATTAAATGCCCCAAGTGTGATAACGACCGACGGGCTGTGGTAGGTGGCTAATCGTTGCAGTAGGATGGGAGGCTAGTCTTATTTGTAAACCAGTCTCGCTCCTTCGCCATTATAACACCATGCTTTCTGCACTCAGTCACCCCTGTACGATAAATATTCATGACCATGGCGTCGTGTGATCCAAAGTAATATTAATTGGTAAATTATAGGGCGACGTTTTTGCCAGTTTGTTCGACGGCCAGTATCTTTGCATAGGAGACTAGTGACGTAAGCGCTGTACGCATGAGTTTATCTGGTTATTTCTGGGTACTAGTTAAAGCGCCGCCCAGCTAGGGTGTCCCCGGTTCGGTATACGCCGCCGCCGCCGCCCCTGTATGTGCGGTTCACTCGAGGTTTTGGTCTGCATTTAATTTATCGAGCAGAGGTGCAATAAAGTGTGTCTGTGCCCTGTGCTCAATTTTCATTTATCTTATAATTTTGTTAGGTTGAGTTGCAAATATCGAGTGGCTTAATTGCTGGGGATACTCGTTCAGGCTGATCAGCTTCTCTGTAATCTCAGGTTCAGACTTGTCGGTGCAGTTTTGCATAACTTAAAAATAAACGCAATAAGACCTCAGTCGTCAAATGTGAAACGTCAATGTCTCAAATGTACAAACCTCTGAGCAGGTCTACCGACATTAAAAAATAAGTGACAGGTTCTGCAGAGTTAAACTGATGCTACAGTATCGATGAAGACCTATTGTTCAACAAAGCCAAGCAAACTACCTGTCCAAAGGTTACAGAGCAATGCAATACTGTATTCAAATATTTGAAAACGAAATGAGTTCCTTGTGCCAGAAGTATTTCTTAAGTCACATGGATTGGGGTGGAGTTGCTTGCCTTTTTCCTCTGGCTGGTAACCATGGGCACACTGCACAGCTTTATGACATAAACAATGAGGAAACATCACTGCATTTGCAGCTCCGAGGAGGAACAGGTCCATCCAGTGAGACCACTGGAGGGTTTTTTCTTTTCTTTCCAAGATGTGAAAGTTGCTGCCTCTGGAGAATACTGCCAGGTAACACCGGTAACTCCTGAGCAGAGACCAGTACCACCTGACCTCGCTGCTTAGTGGCAGTGTGTCTGTTTATTGCTCTCGCCAGGCGAGTTCTTGGCTGCCAGTGAAAAGATGACACTGTCTTTCTGGCAGCTACTTTGGCTTAATGAGGAAGCTTCATCACCTCTTGTTGACTGTGGTTTGGGTCTTTTTGAACATTGCATTTTCATTAACTTCAGAACAAGGATGGCTGTCATGAAATCTGAAATTGGTCGTGTTATTTTGGTCTTTCCCAGCCTTTGTACTGTCATGATTCATCTTTCGAGCTGAGCTCTCCTCTTCCTGCAGTTTCACATCTTGGAAAACTAGCCTACAACAAGTTTTTTTTTTCGTTTTGAGAGGGCAGCGATTGGAACATGCTTACATTTTATACATTCTCCTGCAGTGGTGCTAGTGTTTGAACAGAAACAGTGCTCGGAAATATTAGACTTCAACTGTCAGTGGTGTTTTAATAGATTATACGTGGTGCTAATAGGAAGCATCTATGCTTCCAGCTCTTGTAGGGTGACACACGTTGCCAGACTGTTCCAGTCTCAGTTTTCAGTGTGAGGAGCCATTGTACGCGACCGGCGAGTCCTGCCCATGTGCTGTCCAGTCATAAGACCCTCCGTGTCGTGCCTGCCTCTCTACCCACTGGGTTGCCTTGTGCTGAGTAGCGGCGTGAGTATTCAGGTTAAGAATTGGACTCTCAGGACAACTGACAGTAGCTGCTCATGATGAAATATTCTGAGCTTCCTGTGTGCAGAGTTGTGACAGCTGCAGTCTGCAGCTCTTTGCAGATTTATGGAGTTGCCCCTTAAAGTCTGGATGTCTTGGAAAATCACTTATTTATAAATGTGATGGCATGGTGGTCTGGTGGTGAGAATTGTTGCCTCGCACCTCTAGGACCAGGGTTCGAGCCCACCATGGCTCCATGTGTGTGGATTTTGCATGTTCTTTCCGTGTTACTATGAGATTTCATCAGGATATTCCAGTTTCCCCCCACAGTTCAGAAACATGCTGTGGTGAATTGGATTAGCCAGATTGTCATAGTTCACAGTGTTTTTCATCTTTCTGTTTTTGAAGCGCCATCTGCATTGAGCATAAATGGACAGGCAGCCAGTGACTGTCTTCTGTGTTGTTTTTCCTGTATTTTCTTCAAGTTGGATGGTCATCAGTATTCCTGGACTTACCAAGATTAATGTTGCCTTTACTGTCAGTGTCTGGTCGCTCTAAGAAGATAAAAAAAAAAATTTTTAAATGACGTTTTCCTGCTGTTTGCAACATCGGGATTAGGGATGCACCGAAATGAAAATTCTTGGCCGAAACCGAAAACCAAAAAAGAAGAAACGAAGGCCGAAAACCGAAACACCGAAGGAAATTATGCCAATAATTAGTACCATTGCATTTATGGCTATGACTGTGTACTAACCGTACTAAAATCAAGGCATTGC
>JABFEB020000113.1:16274200-16288113 GCA_019775895.2 Stomatorhinus ivindoensis
CCCCCCCCGAGCCAAACAAAGGACTCACCTTTCTCGCACAGCAGACAGGGATATCAGAGTCGCCAAATCTTAAATTAAATACAGTATCTGCTAGACCGGAGCTTTGCACCCTGACACGCTGCGACTGATGGCAGAAAGGCGTAATTAAGCCAATTCCACTGCTCTTTGTAAACAGTGATTAATCATTTAACGATGGTCGAAGAGCTTTATTCGGGAAGAACTCATGGATCAAGTGTTAGGCAGTCAGTAAAACAACAATCACTGGCTGATATGCAAATTCCAGGTATATAATTTACAAGGACAATCTAACCTTATGATTAAAATGCAGTGCATACTATATTTAAAAGCTCACAGGCTGACCAAACAACCCTGTGTAATGTGGACATGTCAGCAAAGGAATAATATCTAGGAATATTTTCCCAAAGCACTGCATGCAGACTTGCCACATTAGTGTGGGGCCTTTTCATATTTGAGAAAGTGTAACATATAAAACAGCCATGAAAACAGCAAGGACAGCTGGCTCTCAAAGATCTCTTTACTTAGTTTGTTTACAATAAAATCAAGCTAAGCAAATAAAATGATGACCTACTAACTGTTCCTGGGCTTTAAAAATTGTGGCCATACATAATCATCTGTATAGTACTGAAAGGGTGCCGTCCAACCAAATGTTTCTGAAGCCCTTGTTATTATTGTGCACACTATATACAATATCAATATGATATCGCCCAGTCCTATTACCAAGTTATCTAAGGAATTTCCCAGTCAGGAATCAAAAAAGTGCATCTATCTACCTATGATTTTATTGAGAAACAAATCAAGTGAGGCAGCCAATCACCATAAACTTTAGATTAAACGGGCAGCCCCTTTTTTCCCCTCGTCCTGTCTGGCAGATGGCACAGATACAGAAACTCAAACCACAAGGTTCAGAAAGTTTCTACCTGCAAGCCATATGGCCAATTCAACAGATAATTCAGATATCAAGACACTGCAGGTTAGGCTGCTAATCATCCACACACTCACCAATGCTCTCATCTGCCACGTGTTTATGTGATGGTACTGTTATTGTCATCTCCCATCATTGTGCAGTGGTTCTTTGTGTTGCTGTTGCCATTATTGTATGATACTGATATTTACAGTTATTCTTTGTTAACATTCTGTCAACTGGCAGGAGTAATGTAAGTAAACATCTCACAGTACCAAGTACACATGACAAACTTCAACTTGACTTCTCTTCACCTTTTCATAAACATGGATTTGCAGCAAACAAAAGGATCACAAGCCAGAAAGAGTCAGTCACACAATAAACCCACAGTGAAACATCAAAAGCCAGGAACATATGGAAAGTTTTGATATTGTAATGAGAAAAATACTGAGGATTTCCAGCTTTAACTTATTCTATTCCCTGCAGACGAAAACACACTTCTCAATAAACACAAAAGGTGGAAATATTTTTGTCAAACGAAAGACCAGGGTTCTGTATCACAAAGAAAGATTTCTGGCTTAGCTGGATAAGTTATGAGACTTAAAGTAGTTTGGGCTAAATGTAAGTGAATGAATACTACTTCCTCTGGATGCATTTTCCGTTTGTTAACTGCAAATATAGAATTTCCCCAACAAAATTTAAGACCCATGAAAAGCAGAGGATGAATTGATATCATTATAATATTAAAAAAAGCCCTACTAACTTAGCCAATCATCCACTTGGCAGGTAACCTCAAATTCCCAAAAGGTAAAGTACAGCAGTGAATGTGTAAAAAGTGCCACAAGATTAAGCCACAACAATGACAGACTAATAATCGAATTAAGACAAGTGTTTCACAATATCATAGTAAGCGATTTTAA
Organism: Stomatorhinus ivindoensis; assembly: GCA_019775895.2. Classification (NCBI taxonomy): domain Eukaryota; kingdom Metazoa; phylum Chordata; class Actinopteri; order Osteoglossiformes; family Mormyridae; genus Stomatorhinus; species Stomatorhinus ivindoensis. The sequence continues at coordinate 16,276,043 of JABFEB020000113.1, forward strand.
AATGGAATTCAATTAGGCAAAGCCAAGATGGCAACCCAACCTAATTTTATCTTGATTAAAAAATAACTGCATTAGTGAAACAGCAGAAAATGTACATCTTAATGTAATTATTTTCTGGTAAGATGAGTGTAATTCACTGATGGGCGACACAGACCCAGCCCACAACACACCCACAAGTTTCATTTCCAGTAACAGCAAGTCAACATTCCTATATCCGCCACCTTCCGTCTCCTTCAAAACTGGATTCAAAATGCTGCCCAATACCATGAGTGCTACACAGTTGTAACATTAATTCAAAGCAGGTTTGGACAGATGAGCAGCGTGTTGAAATACATGGGCCATCTCTGAGACAGCCTCATTACAGAGTGCACTTAAACACTGTGCCATATGGATTGCTTTGTGGCATTAGCAGCAAAGGAGAAATGCCAAGGGGTGAGATGCCACCTGACCAGCCATCCTTCTTCATGTCCTTGGCAAATGGACAGGTGACTATAGCTAAGGCACTCTGCATTTGCTAAAAAGAGGAGTAGATCATCAGTTCATATCACCTGAATGCAGTGACATCCACACACACACACACACAGAAAAAAACCCAGAAACAAAACCTAACCAGCCTTTCATAGTAACAAATGACTGATGGCAATTTTCCATCAGTTACCTCAAAAACACAGATGGTTCCAGAAATGCTAGGAAGTATTTAACGAAGTAAAACTCCAAAAAATGAAAACTTGAAAATTTGCTCTAGTGCTGACAAGTGTAGCAGTCAACAAATGTAAATAAAAATGTTCCTCTTACATAATTCAACATTAAGGTATTTTTAATGGTCTAATTTGCAGTCAAAAAGCATCCATTTAAAATGATTCAAAATTACAGAAGCCAAGTACAGTATTACTGACAATCGGCTACTTAAAGCCTTAGGACAAAAATAAAATATAGAAACAATGGAGCAGAAATTACTAAAGGAATGAATTCCAAAATATTTCTGGCTAGTGAAGCATTTTTCCTGGAAGTATCATAATTGATTAAATTCTCCTATAATCCATATTTCTCCTGTCTTTCAGCAAGTCCATTATACAGGTTTCATTGGGGCCAAGTGGCTTGCAGAAATGCAAGGAGGGGCGATTTAATTAAAACTCTGTTTGTGCTGCACGCTTGGTACTTAGGAATAAAAGTTAAACATAAACCATTGTACAAAAAATGGAAAAACCAGCTGAATCCCTTAGCAGTCTACTCCAATTACACAGTCAAATACACAAGTCTTCAAGTAAATTTTACTGTCTTTCCACCCAAGGAACACGAAAATTCAACTTTACTTTTGTGCCCCCACCTGACATAACAGCATAGAAGTTACATATAAGCCACCAGGCTTTACAAAGGACCAGGTGGGGGGGCTGTATCCGTCCTATATAATAAACAAACCGAGTATAGATTTATATAGCCAGAGCTCTGGATATGTATAGCTTGAGTATTTAGCTATCTGTATTTAATCACTGTAACGTCCCCTCACATTTACACAAAAACCTTTTATGTACAAAACACACCTATTTACCATGTCAAAACCATGTCTAATATCCATTTCCTCAAAATATTATTGACGTCATACTGCTCACATCATGTACCTGTTAACCCCTGAATTAATTCAAACTATCGCAGGGCTCACATTGGACTGCTTCGGAGATAGGTCTCCTTTCCACCTCACACCAACTCCCTGCTCCAGCCCGCATCCCCCACATCCTCCAATCAGGGGCCTGACTATCGGCTCCTCTCAGGGCCACTCAACGCAGTACCGCTCAGGGGCCTCATACCAAACCAATACATAGCCTAAGTCCACAAAAGCAAAAAGGATTAGCTTGAAAAGCAAAAACAGTCAACTTTTTATATGCTGCTGCTATATTTCTGTAGATGTTACAATGGCAGGCAGTCATGTATATCCCAGACAACAAGCTCAAGATCAACAATCCTCAATTTCCCGTTGAAGATAAATACTAGTATTTCAATTCCTCAATATTTTGGACTTGTGTTCCATTTCCATTCACTTAAACAATAATGGCATTGTATGAACAGCCATTCAGATATTGTGTGTACAATCGTTGTGTGTGACTGCTGTACGGGATAAACCCATCAAACAGAAAAGTTCCCCATTCCCATCCGCATCCTCTCACTTTGGCGGCACCGTCAGCATGGCCTGCTTTGCATATTCTTCCCCTTAGGAGCACAAGTGGCCAGCGAGGGACTTGCTGACTCAGGCTAGCGTCCGTCCCTTTCACTCTCACAACAGTGCAGACAGAGAAGGGCCCCTTTGTCATGCAAAGTGCCCACTTCCCTCCCCAGTAACCGCCATCACTCCCTGCTACTCAAACAGTATGAAGACCTCCAACCTAAATGCAGTTGCATGGGAGGTATACACTCACTTATTTGTTATAAGAAATCAGAATTCTCTGAAACAAACCAAATTCTATATTACATATTACACAGACACACATATGAAATACACACACATTAAATTTATATATACACATATATACACACATACATATTATTTATATTATACATGCACACACACACACACACATTGAGCACAAACTGGCACCAACACAGCTACTTACTTGCCTGCGCATCTGCACCAAACAAGCAGATCACTTAAACAGTTAAAACAGTTTGTAACAGAATCCGAATCACACCAAATAACTACAGAAAAAAACAGAACCCATCTTCCTCACCCTGGCCAGTGTCACAGGAGTGAGGGGGGATATGGAGCCAATTTCTGGCAGCATATAGGGCAAGACAGGGACACAATCTAGATAGGATGCCAGTCCGTCACATGACACACAAAAAAGGCAATTTATAGACTCAATTTAACCTATAATTGCATGTCTAGAATAAACATGTAATACAGGGCAAACATGTGAGTACACAGACCAGGACTTCAATATTACAGGTGTGAAACAGGGTTACTGACTGAGCCACTATACTGCCCCGGAGACAATCAGATAATACAGAAAGCATTTAAACTTAAAATGGAACAAGGAAGGAAAAAGCCTCAAAATCCAGCTATACCTGTTCCTGTGGAATCTATGCAAACATTAATTATTCTCTATAGCATGTGCTTTAGACGGACAAGCGACAACATAAACAGCAGTAAGTCACAGAAACCTGACCTCTTCTATTAACAGTCTGCTTTAACTTACCGTGAAGTGACATCGATCACTTGCTGTACAAACTCTTATAACCCCCCACGCGCGCACACATACACACACTATCCTATTAAAACATCGCATGGCACTAATTGCTGCCTGATTTCTTCCCATTACCCCCACAAAGCCATTTTGCTACAACTCACGCACCGCGCACAGTTCCATCAAACTCGGGAAATTAAATACCGCGCCTATAAATAAAACAAGCACAAATTTAGGTGGCGTCATATTTTGACATTTCGGGAAAAAATGACTAATGGCACCCACGTGTATTATTTAAAGAAAACAAAGGAAAACATAACACGCTCCCCGCCAAACCAGATATTCGTGAAGTTTAAGGATCTGGGTATGCTGCTGGATGTCAAAGGAAGTAAAAAAATATCCGCCGGCTTATAGATATGCAATAAACGCAAAGAGTTCTATAATTAGTTTTTTTCCTTCAAAAATACGTTTCAAATAGAAAACACCGACCATTAACAAATATCACACCCAAACTCATTTCGAATAAACAAAACCTAGATGGACACAAACTCTCTGTGTGTTATTCAATCGGCAGCATGTCAATAAACAGCTTCGGAATTAAAGTGCTTGGTGTAAAGTCTACTAAAGTCAAGATAACAGCAGAGAAGAAAAAAGACAAACGTAAAATGTGCCCACTGTTAATCGTAAGTTCATGGACTGCAGGAAGCACCTGCTGCCGGGGATCGTGAAAGCAGACCATCGGATGAGCCAGGCACTTCCTCTATCACCCAGATCACTATGAACGACAACCGGGAACTGAACAGACACGTAATACTTGATGGAACGAGCTTGTCCAGTTATGTTTATGGGAAGATGGTCATGTATGGTGACGGAAGACTTCTTCACTTTGGAGGTGGCGATAGCGGGAGACCCCTTTCAAAACTTCCCACGCTGTTATACTGAGTCACCCGTCGCTCTGTCCCACTCATGTATCCTTCCAAAAACGTATATTAGTTAAAGGCTTGTTACCCGGTAAACAGCGATGGTTAAGAAGTTCAGCGGCACCGAACTTGGAGATGAGACCGGAGCTATTTACAGTCTTCGCACAGCAACGGCAAATCCAGCTCTGATCCCCGCGGCAACGGAGCCCATCCGGCCGGATGGGAAGTTTTGTTTCAGTCTGCACTTACGGGCTAATACTCGCCCATCGTATACAACGCGGCCAGCATGGGGCATACGGCGCATTGCGAGCTGAGAGGATCGTCCATGTGGGCTTTTCTTTAAGGGGAGACTAGGCTCTGAAGGGGGGCAGGACGGTGCGGGTCGCCCTCAACTTGGACAGGCAACGCAGGATGGCAAAAGGCCACCGGAGACACTTGACGTATTGACGGTCCAAAAGAAAGACAAAAAAACTTCCAGGAAACTTAAGCAAACCTTTAGAAACATAAGTGTACAGAGAATTAGACAAAAGTTGCTGGCCCGCTACCGTGGCGACCCCCTCTTCCAAGGCGCCCAGCCGCAGATTCATGTTGGCATTCTTGCCAAATGCAGCGGTTTTTCTCTCGGTACAAGCGCCTGATAAATAATTCAAGTCTGCCTTTGGAGCCCGCATCAGAGATGCTCCCACGACTGCGGGCTTTTAAAAAATAAACCAATAAAAAAATCCCTCGGCGTGACTGCAACCGTCACACCGGACGAATGACGAAGATACCCCCGCGTGTGACACTTTCGCAGGGCAGTCACCGTACTGTACACACACATACATCCATGCATACATACGTGCGTGCGTTAGCCGCCGCTAACAGCCTGTCGTAGTGTTACCGGAGGTTATCTTATTCAGTCTCCGCTGTCCTCCCACTGAAAGCATTTTTATATCAAAAACAATATCACCGCAGAGCAACTTCCTTACAAAGTGCCACCGGAATGATGTGTAACACGTTCGTTTTCCCCAAATTTCACCACATTTAGCAGCAAGCCAGAAGTATTACACGTATTTAATTACCTCGGTCGAGCTACTCCGGTCCCCGTTTAGCGTTACCTCCAGTCAGGCAGCCCCCTCTCCCTCTCTCTCTCTCTCTCTCTCTCTCTCTCACACACACACACACACACACACACACACACTCCCTCACCCTCTCTCGCTCTCCTTCTCCCCCCACTGGTTAGCGCGTAGCCCTGGTCACATGACGCGCTAGGCGCAGCCGATTGGCTTATGTGCAGCCGATGAGGTTACCGGCACTCCCCTCCCCCTTGCACCTGCGACAGCCGAGCCAGGGGGACCGAGTGCGATCGCCGTGATCGCTGCGGCCGGACTCGGTGCGCGATACCTGGCCGTTGGTGCCGGTGGCCCGCGGGGGCGAAGCGATGCGCGACGGAAACCGCTGCGGAAAGGCAGCGTGTGTTGCGCCGCCAGCCGAATACGATTACAGCGCGGATGGTGCAACTAGGGGACAGAAGAAGAATATGTTTATCCACACATTCAAAATTAGACATATAAAGCCGCATAGCTGTAATCTTTATTTAAAATGATTTGCAATTGTATATTATATAATTTTTCGTTTCATTTATATCTGGTTTCCCCGAGTTTTATTTTTTATACTCTCCTGTATTAATAATTTTTTTGGCCTATTTATTTTTCCACCTAGAAAACATTTTCTATTTGAAACATTTCTTAAATGCCATAGCTTATTGATGTGCTTCGAAGCGCACATTTGGAGGTCATGTATGAATTCTTTAACTGAGATAATTATTAAGAACGTTCTGTTTCTGTAATTTTGCCATGAAACGTTTGATAGTTTCAGGGAATGTCATTTTGGAATATAAAATGCGTCTGGTTCTCTAACAGTGAGTTTGATACCTATTGAGTTTATGTGACTCAACCTTTGGATATTCATTGACATTGATTCAGTCACCATTCAGGACAAATCCATCATTATTTTCCATCTTTTTCTTAGCCTTGCTGGTTCTTGTGCAGATCATAATGCCCTCTAGAAAAAATGATTGGACCTACCTGTCACTATTTATTTGTCCCATGAGCAATATTGTAATGGACATATTTGTCAATTATGGAATGTTTCTAAGACCAAAAAGTTCAAACATCAGTTTTCCTTTACTGATTCACCTTCTTGCATTCAATATTTTTTGGCATTTCTGCTGTGCAAAACCGACCTCTTGTTTCTCTAGGAAATCACTGAATAAACTACAAGAATGCAATGACTATGAAATGTTGGAACGGAAAACAATTGCACACGTATCTATCCATTAATTTTCCACACTGTTTATCCAGGACAGGGTCTGTGAGCCAGGAGCCTATCCCAGACCCCACGGGGCATGAGGCAGGGGACACCGAGGACAGAATGACATATTTGTCCTTGTCGGAGGCTTGGTTTCAAAGAAGCGCTTCTCTAGATAAGTATTTGAGAAACCAGCAAAATTAGATTCCATTTTTTTCTCAGAAAATGGCAAGAAATAAATAATGCTTAAAATTTGTATGCTTTAGAGGACCATCAGTATGATAATCCTGTTTTTTTTCTGTTAAATCAATATCTATTACAATATCAGTTTCGGACATCTTCATTCTTTAGAAAAGAAATCAAGGTGAAAATAAAATCTCCCAAGATACTGAGCATATACAGACAATAGAATATGTCAAAATATAGAGGACATGCACCATAACAAGTGTATCGGATTAAGTTAGGTTGAAGGCTAGAAAAAATTCTCATTAATGACATCATTAAGTAAAGATGTATAGATTTTACAAACAAAACGTTCTATTTGTTTTTTATTTAGTTATGTTAAATTCCAGTCTGGAATTCATCAAGTCTCAGTTCAAATAAAATGAAATACAAGTGAACAGTGTTTATTTTGTGTTTAATAGAATTCTTATATATTCTGTGAAATGAGACGTTTGGCATTTGCCGAGTCCTGGACTTGTTTCTGAGGTAACTTAAGTATAGGGTGTGACTCTTTGTGAGACATGTTGGTAGTCTTGCGTCTCTTGTCACCCTGCATGCCACATAAAATAACATGTCTGTGTTCAGATATGCAGCCTGTCTCAAAATATGTCTCACTAACTGGTTATGTCTTAATGTCCCTGTTTTAAATTCAGAGCACTGCTTCCTAATTTACTTATTATATGTTGTTTTGATACCAACCCTATTCCTACTATTCCGTATTATCATAAATATTTAGACACATGTTTATTGGCTTATATACACCAGATGAATATTAAATTTCCATCGGCGTACTAGAATTTAACATTTTATATGTGAAGAGCATATATATATTACTGCATCCAATCAGCACTCTCAGTTCTTGTACCCAATCAGAATGCGCCCTCACTCGCCTGGACGCAGGAGACACCTGCATCCCACCTCTTATTTACTCTAAGGGCGATAGACCGCACTTATCTGATACCTTTGTCTCCTCCTTGTTGAACTGTACCTAGCCTTTATAGTCCCGAATGCTGGTTTTGAAAATTCCGACCGTGCTTATGGATTGTGATTTGAATTTTTGCGTACATATATATATCACTCTGGATCACTGGTGATTTAGGCTTGTCCCTTGGCCACATTTCTGGAATCCTGTCTTGAACCTGTTTTTCCGGATCTCAGTTCATTAAACCACAACTCTGGCCTTGGATCTTCAATCTTAATCACGATGATGTATCTAAATCATCTCGGGTGAGGTCCCGACCGGCCAAGCAGCGGTGATACTGTAGCCGCAGCTCTCCTTCCCAGCTTAGAATCAGGTCAAAGGGAGGCAGGCAGCCATCATTTTGAACATCATGGCTTAAGGTGGACAGAGGCTGCCAGACACAGCTGGCCTTGAGTCTGAAATATCACCCTACATTCCCTACCTTTCTGCTCCATACCACAAATGAGGCGCAGGATTTTTGGGAGACCATGTGCCGTGTCTATTTTAAAAATCCCACAAAATGTCCTTGCTAATAAAGAGCATGTACTGAGCAGAAGAGAGAGGCGTGTGGGGAATCAGCGAGATAACGCTGCAAAACATTAAAACATTCAACACACGTCATACATATTAGTCTAGATGTAAGATGTGATCAGAGTAACATCACCACAAAAAAAGATTATATACTGTATGATACCCTGCAATTCCAGCCACTCTGGTTGATTTTATAATATAAACCTTTCAGGTTCCATATCTTAATCCAGTGACATCACATTATATATATGATGTTTAAAACTCATGCTGAGTCACAATATGTTTCAGGCTGTTTTGAATTTGCTTTTGTAGAACTGTATATATCCATCCATCCAACTACTTGTCCTGCACACGATCATGGGAGAATATTGTGTTTGTGTTACTTATCAGGTATGAATAGATTAATACTCAGCACACTTAACAAGGATGGGGAATGTGACAGAAGTTCAGCACCCTGTCTAACACTGACCTCGAGCTGCTGCACATGGCTCTAAGTTAGACTTCTGAGGGTCACTGGCTGACAGAAAGGAGAGAGAAGTCGCACAGATGGTCGGCTAAATCTAATGTCTGCAGGGGACTCGAGCCGGACACCCAATATGCCTCACAGGACTCGTACTGAAGCATTACACACATAATATGAGTGGAAGGAAATTTGATATTGCTTTGCTAACACTCCAAAGAACAATAGGTCTGGGTGCATTCTGGCTTTATGTATATATATATATATATATATATATATATCTAATGTGCTCTTTCAGCCAGCTGGATCCACTCCTCATTGGCTGAGCCTTTGCCAGGCTGGGTCCAGGCGGGCTGTCGGGCCCTCGGGGTGCAGACCAGCCTGAGTGACCGGCGGGTGTCTCCGCACCTCACGCCAGCAAGACGGTCACCCAAAGGTCTTGTCGTTCTCGCAGCCTGTAGGGGGCAGCGTGGTATGATAGGCAGCTGCTCCGGGGTGCAATGCGGGGGGGGTTGGGGGGGTGGAATAAGGTGGGGGCGGGGTCATTCACAAACTCTTTATATAACATGACTAGAAAAAATATCAGAAATACATATTTACTTACTCTGGATGTGTTTAAAAAGAATAATTTTTACTATTTTAAAATATAAATAGGTAAGATGAGGTAGTTGCATATGTGTGAGTATTTTGGGATTCAGTGTTATAAACATGAGTGAATGCGGTACTTAGGATCTATTTATCTCTGTATGCATTCACATGGGAAGAAAGAAAATTCTTCCCTATCTGTCGCCTCTCCCTGTGGGTAATCATCTGTAAAGTCCACTTCAAGTGGCTGTGTCGTGGTGAGTGTACTGGTGCCACTCTCCCAAGATCACCAGGCCAGGCTTTCATCATCCACGGCACAGACGACGTGGGCTGGGGGGGGCTGTGTCACCGGGACGCGGGATACGCGCGGACTCACGTCACTCTGCCCGGAACCACTGAACGGGCAGCGCATCACCGCGCGGATACACACACGCGGACCCACGCGCGCACACACCCCCTTCGGCTGCTGCCCACTCGCTGTCAGAGCGCCCACCAGCCCGCCCCGCCAAACAATGCAGGAGACGGCGTTTTCGATAATTATCGCCGTCAGGAGCGTGTGCGCCGCGAAACGTGCCTGTCACAGCTGCTCGGCGCGCAGTGCGAGTGAAAACAAAAGGTATGGGAGGAGGATCCCCCCCCCCCCACACACAATACGGATGGCCGAATGCGAGATTTGCAAAGCGAGGACATCAGGCCGATACGAGGGATGAAAACAACAAACACGGCACCCCAGTGCAGTGCGACGCGGGTACTGGGGGGGGGGACGCCAAGCTTTGGGATGCGACCAAAACAAACACAGCTCTCTGTTGCACAAATGTTTTTTTCCCCCATGTTAAAAGTGTTTGCAGATGCAGAGGGTTCTGTGGAGCGAGGGGGGTGAGGTTCTGGCATGCTGGGTGTGGCAGGGGACGGCGGAGGGCGGCACACAGTCTGCTCGCGTCCACGGGGGCCGCCCGGGTTCACCGGCAGGCATAAGGTGAGCTGGCGGAGGCCCCTCTGCCCCCCCTCGCCTCGTTTATCCACTGGAAAGAGCAGCTCAGTGCCTCGCAGTGTGGGGCTGCTGGCACCAGGATCCCCCCAAAACCCCCCCTCGTGAGCCCCCCCCCTGCGTTCTGGCAAGTTCCCCCCTCCTCTCATCATCCTGGCGTGACTCGCGGTGGGAGGGGGTGCCGGTGGCTTTGACATTGCACCTGTGTGGGCATCGGCGGGCCCGGCCTCTGGGACGTTAGCACAATAGCGGGACAGCTGTGCCTCCTGCACCCCCCCGAGCCGGGCACCCCGCACTTTCCTGGCCCCGGACATCGGAGCTCGCCGTCTCGGACGCATGAGGTCAGGTTTGTGCCAGGAAAACACTTCATCTCCTACCTATAACCTTGCAGGCACAGCATACAGAGGACAACTAAATCTTTAATAAGCCGGAGCCCCCCCCCTCCATCTTTTTACCCCCTTTCTTTCTTCCCCCGCCAAATCTGTCAAACAAAAGCGGGTTTACATCACCCCCCTGCCCCCCCCGTTCTTCAGAAGTGTGGGACGACAGCCTTTTCCAGAGTGAGGAGCTGCTTTGAAGTGCTTGGCTGCCACATCTTTTGAAGCCAGTTCGAAATCTTCCATCCAACTTCAAACCCACCATGCCGTTGGGTGGGGTGCGGGGGGGAGGTGGGGTGTGGGGGGTTGCAGTAAATTGCCGTTTGACACTGCGTGGTCTCGTAACAGAACACGCCTAAAGACCGGGGCTTCCGAGAAGAAGGGCGACAGCATTCGTGTCAGTATCATTACCGATGGTATTTCTGGAATTAACTAGGTTGCCAATAGTCAGATTAAGAAAACCACTCATTAATTGTCAGTATTAAGTTCCAAAAGACTCCTAACCTTCATATATTTGAATGCCCCCCCACGAGCCTAAGTAATATATGTGGGCTACTGTGACTTTGTGCTGACAGACAGCCCCCTAGCAGACCCGTCTCTGCCTCGTCGCCGTGCTCTTCTCCTAACGCCAGGGTGTAAATCTCGGCCGGTTTGAAGTCATTCGGACTCCAGTCACAGCCAGACCTGAAAGGGCAGCGCCATCTGTGTCGCCCTGCCTAACCTATTAGCTTATTCTTTCCAAGTTCATTTAGAACATGCGATCTCACGAAATTTGCTAGCGTGAGATCCCCGGGAGAGAAAAATGCGTCCACATTGATCAAGGATGGAATAATGGCCCGGACTGAATAACCAAGTCACTGAAAGGATGGAAGCAAACCTGCCTCTGTGTGCGTGTGTGTTGTTTTTTTTATGCAGCTCTTTTGTGCGGCAAAACTTAAAAGACCAGCTGCAAAAACTCTCTAAATAAAGTGAGGAATATTCGATGAAAGCCTCAGGGGGTTGATGAAAGGAAAGGGGCCGCAAACAGACCCCGAATTCAGCTGTGGGGAGCGCCGCGTCCATCTTCATTTTCCACACACTCCATTACCGAGCGACGGACGCGCGGGTACAGTAGGCTTGCCTAGCTCCAAAGGGTATTCTGCATTTTCAATGGCCTGTCGAGATGTCTGAGGAACGGATCAGAATAGGGCTCAGAAGGGAATGAATTTAGCGGCTCAATGGGCCCAGGACCACCCAGACTGTACATGTTTGGGGCCCCATCTCCCTCCGGCAGAAATACGACTTCCTCGTGTTAAAACGGGACCCGCCATTTCACCCGGTAAAAGAGGCAGTATTTTCTCCACGTGGTCGCACGCTGTCCTCAGCACAATGCTGGGCCCGTATTCACAGAAGTTTACTCAGTATAAATACATGTCAGCGACATTCAAGTCTTTGTGCGTCACTGAAAGAGCACCACTGAGGTTTATACGTGTGGGATGTAGCGGCAGGCGTTAGGAACGCCGAAGGAGGCCGTCCTCGATGTGGAAAAGCGGTCTGGGATTTCACTGACGGATGATTCATCG
>JABFEB020000113.1:16302832-16315371 GCA_019775895.2 Stomatorhinus ivindoensis
CCAGAGGCCGGAGATGTTAACGTATAAGCTCGCGTTACAGGCGGGGAAGGCAGCCAGCAGCATTATGTGTTTGAGGCCTTAATGAGGGTAGAACTCGAGAGCTTCATTTGTACCTGCTAATGTCCGGTAAAAGGTCAGGCTGCAGGCTTTTATGTAACATATAAACAAAGTTATTAATTGCATGATTAAGCAGTAAAAGGCTCCATTTGGAGGAGTTGGGTTAGGGTTCTGACAATTAACGCTCTCTTCTTGTGGTTCCATTGATTGATTGATGGCTTCCCAGTTTTCATTTTCCTGCTGACTGAGCCAGGTCGTAGCAACAGAGGGCCGTCCCAGCTCTGAATGGGGAGCCATCTGTCTTGCAAGGGCGCCCCCTTATGGCTGGTCAATGACGCATGGCAATCAAAACCAACATCTGGCTCAGCTTTACTAGGAGACTAGAACAGGCCATAATTAAGAGGCAATTTGCAGTAAAACTCATTACGGAAGCGTTTGTAATTGACTTAGCGAGAGATGTAAACTCATTTTCTCTGTATCACTGGTCTGGTAATGAGGCTTGCCTCTGAATCACAATCCGGCCCCCAGGGCTCTATCTGGACACCCGCTCTGATTCAGTGACCAACTCTGCCAATCCAGGAGTGTCTGTCTGCCTTCCTTTGTGCGCCCAAGGTGAATGGGAGCGATGGGGGCTCTGGGAAAGAGATCACACAATGACCACTCAGGGTCTGAACCTAAGACGTCATGATCATTTTAAGCTGAGGGACATAATATACTTTTTATCGTCCTATCTCGAACGTGCTCGGTACTTTACGGCATGAAAGACAAATTCAAGGGACCGGAGACGATAAAGAGTGACCCAGGAGAGACAGGGGCTTCTGGCAGTGTAGACCAGGTCACAGCACCACTCCACGGAAGCTACAGTGTACAGAGCAGCTAGTTGGTTCCTGGCTAATGGTGCAGAAAATCCATCTCTATCACCTACATTTCTGCCGACTGGATCTGCCTGCAGGTCAGGAGAAAGTAGTTCAGGCTGACGGCTGAAACAACGTTCTTCAGACAGAGGGGATTATGGGAAACTAATGTGATTCTTGGTATCACTGAATTTATTTTCTCCATTTCCAAAGTGTCTTCAGGTGTCATTGTTTTAGCAGCCTACAGTCCAGCTGTCTCAAGCAATCTAGTCTCTGAAATGACATGGTGCTACATGAGACACGAATGATGCATGTATTGATCTGACCCCCCGCTTTTCTGACATGGCTGCACAGAGCATTTTGAACTTTATTAGATTTGCACCATAAATATTTGATGAGTCCATCTTTTTTGGTCCTTCATGCATTTGCAATCATTTCAGTCCACCGCAAGGACGTTCAAGGTCGGCCAGCTCATCTGTGCGTCACTTCCTGTGATCCTGGAGGGGAGGTGCGGGGGGGCGGGGGTGTGGCGGCAAAGCCAACTGTCAGCACCTGGGACCCTGTTACGTTCTGCAGCTGGAATAAACAAATGAAGAAGCGTTATTGACATTGAGGACAAAGCCACGTGTGTAGCAAGACCCAGGACGGTCTGTGCGGCCTATCATGCTGAAACCCTGCTTTTTTTTTAACAAGATTTTCTTCCATTTTTATTGAGATGAAAGTCCTTGGATGTGAGAGACTCAGGGGCACTCTGCAGAGATAGCGGTAGCCAGGCCAAGAAGAAGCTACGTAAACAAAGGCCCTTGAACATGTCAGAGCTCCATGACTATCACCATCCAAATGAGGCCCGCATGTAATTCAGGCTGCGATTCCGGGTAAGACGGGTCTTTCATTTTCAGCATGAGGAAGGGAAAAAGGAAATTTTTTCTAGAAGAAATCTGTGACATAATCCTGCTGAGAGATAAAGAGTGTATGCGGGGCAGACAGCCCGGAACCAGGAAGAACGGCAATCCGCTATAGATCGTCTGGGCCGGAAGGACCCATCGCTGCTGTGTTTCAGCTGTGAGATGTCAGGAAGAGTCAGCGACGGCTGTGACTTCAAGGGGCTTGGTGGCGACCGGCCACACCCACACCAGCAGCGGGTGTCAGCTCTGACACGCCATCTATTCTTCCACAAGGGCCAATGGCATCGAGTCCCGGGCTCCCAGCGCCGCAGTGCACGCTCCAACATCCAGCTTCACCTTGACGGTCCGTGGACTGGTTTCCCGAAGCGGCTGATGCGGGTGCAATTCACAGGAATGGCTGGATTGTGAATCCTCGCTGAATCTTTACTCTCCTGTCCTGGTGCAGCACAAAAAGAGTTAGAAACTCCTACCTTGAGAGCTGAAAAAAACCATCTTTCCTATTGTTACAGTGACAAATGGAACAAAATATCTTTATTGCAATTGTACACACAACAGAACTCTGTAGAAGAGATGTGGAACAAAGGAGAGCTCGGAAGAGTTGTCAGCAAGGAGAAAAGCCACACCGAGCCAAACAAGCTGATCGACTGATTGATCAATTGACTGATTGATTAACTAATTATCTTTTAATTTGGGCCCCTAGATGGGAGGGGAGATGGAAGGGGGTGATGTATTTGATGCTATTTTCTGGACATGCAACCAGCTGTGTAGATTTCACTGACAGGATACCTGCATGTAGCTTCGCATGGGAGGTTAGGATCTAAGACTTTCACATTCTTAAAGACCCCTGAGGTGCAGCCCTAATGTAACAATCAAAACAGTCCTTCGAACTCAGGGCGAACAATATGAGTATGTAATTTATTCCTTATCACCTGACGCAACCTGCCTAGTCCCTACCTGTAATCACATTGCCTGGACAGTCCTCACACGTCTGGCTCTGCCTGATATGCGTCAGGAGGAGAGGCGCACAGGAGCAGAGATGCTGAGAACAAGGTGACAGAGGACTTGTGATTTCACAGCGAGCGCACAGCTGTCATTTCTGTGAGCGTTGACGTAGACGCTTTGATCTAAGCCAGTGTTTCCTTGCGGTCCCACAGACAGTACATCTTTTTGCTCCCTGCCCTGACAGTCCACGTTTTTGCTCTCTCCCAGTTCCCACTAAAGGGATGTGAAGTTATGACCTTCAGCACATATCGGGAATGTGAGTTCCCTCCTGGGGACAGACAGAATGTGTGTGTATAGGTGTGTATAGGAGGACAAATGTGTGAATAACCACATCAGTGGCCCTCAGCACACCCTGGGGAGGGATCTACAGGTATCACCAGCAAGACACACCCTGCGATGATGATGTCACTGAGGATTTAGTGATAAGACGGCAGGACGCTTTTACAGAAACCTGCCATACACATCCTGGCTCCGTGGATCAACTTGATCTGCTGCCGCTACTCCCATCACAAATCTTCCTTGTTCATCTTATGATTCACTCCAGGGTAGGAAGATCGGGGGTCCGAATGCTAGCAGGCGGTCAGCCGGCGCAGTTGGGCAATTGAGAAAAGACACTGGGAAAGCTTCACTTGCATGACGGTGAGAGGCTGGGATCAAAGCACAGTCTCTGCTGTAGAAGCTCTGCAGAAAACACGCTAACCTCCCTTTGGCTGGTAATCGTCTGCCAACAGAGTCGCTGTAGGGAAGGCAGTGAGTGTGAACCCCCCCCACCCCATATCACTGCATGTAGCCGTGCATCCTGACCCCGATCCAGAGTCTGTGGATGGACCCCAACCCTCAGCCCTGCAGATAGGGCAGCATTACCAGCCGTGCGATGATGCAACACACAGGCCCAGAGTGACGATACAAAGGGAAATTTTTTGAGCAATGTTGCCGGGCAACGGCCAACCTGGTGAGACAAAGGGCAACTCATCTAGTTCTGGATGATCTCAAAAAGTTTTTCAAATTTGTTGGCCAATGAGAAAGTAGCCAAACAACACTGATCAGCAACATTCCTCAAAAATTTGCCCCGGGGGCATCCCCATGAGAAGGTTGCTTAGCAACTGGGCCACAAGGGTCAAAGGCCATCGTCAGCAACTTGTATATGAACTGTTGTCTTCGCACTTTTACTGGGAGGAGCAGCACAGCATGGATTTCCAGTGATCATTTATGGGGAGAATCTCTGCAGTCTGTGCAGTCATACATCTGGGCATGTCTGCGCTGTAGTGCTGTTCCATTATTCACAGGAGCAGAGAAATAAGGTGGGAGCCCCAGGCTTTTTATGGGATAAACCAGTAGGGGGGGTGGGGGGAGCGATGAGAAAGGCAGAATAATGACATGAGGTGCCTTCACTATCTGACAAATAACGGCATTATGCTAATTCCCCATCTTCAGAGTAATCCATTAGCAAACAATTAGGCCATAATACCATGTGTATGTGGATGCGCGGTTTTTTTATATTTGCTGATTGTATGGTTTATATAATCTAATGTGCTAAATATCCGAGGATTTATTTCAAAAATGAAATTAATGTGGCAGGCCAGGCTCACTAGGCCGCTGCTGACTAGACAGAGAGCCTTTTCAAAGGCTTCTCCGCTATCTGACGCAATCGGCCATACATAAGAACGTCAGTGATGATGTAACACACAGGACCCTTCAAGCCATGAGCCTTTAACCTGCCTTTGTCTCGTAGATTGATCGGACGGGACCCACTATCGATGGGATGTTTTTTTTCGGTTTGCTTTCGAAGCTCAGCGGAAGCGTTCATCTGATCGCTAGTTTGTGTTAATTTCTGTTTGGCGGGATGACAGCTTGCCTCCCGGTGCGTGTAGATTAGCCAGGCCTTTCGGGTCGCTTTCACCTGCAGTTCTTGGGAAAATCAGACCAGTTTTTGGATAGATTGATTGCAAATGTGCATAATTATTTTGTTTCTGTTTGTCTTGTTTTCGTTTCATGATTTATTGTCGTCAACTGCTTTAATGGATGCCTGAGGCATGTTTTAAGCGTCTTAGGATCAGTGATAATAAGTGGCGTGAATCTGACTCACAGCCATGTGCTAATGGAGTATCAATCCCCCACGAGCCAGACCTGGATAAGTGGGTCGAACATGAGCGACTGGATGAATGATGCGGTCGATTAAATTGTTTTAGAGTCTGATCTACAGTGTCTCCGAAACGGTGTTATGCCGTTGTTAACCAGTCACACGAGGGCGTTCTTTTTCGAGACTCTAAAAGCTGAGGGTGTTGTTGTATGTATCCAGGGAACGCGTCTGCAGCAGCATTCCTGACGGCGCTTGCTAATTAGTGCAGTAACCTTTTGTCAGGCACACAGTTGCGGGTTGGTAGTGGCCTCAAGGAGGGCAGAACACCCTCTAAACATAACAAAAGAGCAACTGGTGCTATTTATTCTTGCAGAGAAGAGAAGCGATAGAATAGAAGCGATACTTTTTAGAGAAGCAGAACTCAGAACCCATCATTAGACACATCGGTCTTCACATTTGTCAATCCATCTATTTTCCAACCACTTATCCAGTACCATGTTCTAGGTAGTTCAGAGCCCTGCCCAGGCCGAATGCTATTTCTGCTTCTTCACTTACTTCTGATATGCTCAACACTTTCATACAAAAAACATCATGCATTTGTGTTTTCGCCGAGCCGCACTGCGACAGTATCAGTTTCATATGATACTTATGGGGTATATGATACTTATGCTGTGGGTGACTGGCAGAGCCGTGAGCCTAACATCTCCTCTGTCCATCCACATTTTCTGCAAAGCACTTCGTTCTTGGCCTAAATGTTGGCAGCAAAGCTGTCTGGACACGGAGGGTCACGGTGTGTTTAGGACCCTGGGGACGGGAGACATATATTCAGCAGCGATGTATCTCCTGCAGACACCGTGTTCTTCCTGCCGAAAGGAGGTCACAAAGGAAGCGGCTCTCTCTGCAGGAGACCTCGCGATAACGGGAACGACTGTCACGGGCGTTAATGCTGCAAAATAATTAAGACTCACAGTCCTCTTTGTTCGTATATCTGAAAGTTCGTAAGTAGAGGAGCGTCTGTACACATCCTCCTATGCAGGCTTCATTGAAGCTGAAAGCAAGGAAACATCCAGGATGAGACTGGACCAACTGGACAGCAGGAAGAACCCAGAGGCAACCTGTGAAATACACACTCACAGCGACAGGGATTCGAACCCCCAACCATGGGGGTATGTGATGTCTTCTCAGCATTAATGATCAAGGTCATATTTTCTGGTTTTTAAATAAGAGTGACTATACTAACTATGGCTAATTGCAGATACTAACATGCTGACAAGACGACTGTCTTGATTTTTGACAGGAGACAGAGAATAAATACAAAACATAAAAAATGTCAAATAACGCCAACGAGCTACTACTTTCACCCTTTGACCCCCGCGGGCCAGTTGCTAAGTAACCTTCTCAGGGGGACTGTCCCTCTGTTAGGTCTGGGCCTGTATGTTAAATCATCACATTGTTGTCCCATCTGCAGGGCTGGGGGGGGGGGACCGAACCTGAGTCGAGAGAGGCAAAATTAGATTTGAAAATATCGAGGATTCGCTTTAACTCCGCTGGCGTCAGAGTTATCTCCCACACAATTACGCGGTGAGAGGAGTCCGAGGGCGACTTCATCTTCGAGATCTTGCAGAGCTCTGGGGAGAAGCCGGCCCTGATATTAGATACAGCCCACATGTGAGAAACCATTCAAAGGGTCTGACGGCCAGCGATAATAAAATAAAAGATGCATGTTCCCAGATTGTCTTGAAAAAATATTCAATAATATCATTACGATATTCATTTCAAAGAGTAAACATGATCATATTAAAGAAGCAAAATGTAGCATATTCCGATATTCTAAATAAAATTCTGTGTTGTTCGCTATTAATATTCGACGTAATTTTTCAGTTATTTATTCGGTTTTAATTTCGCTCTTGATTCCGTCGATGTACGGATAAACCGTGACATTTATCCAGTTATGATATACACCAGGATTATTTTCTGACATTTCTACATGAAAGGCAACTTTCAGAAAATATCAGTAAGATGTTGATGTTCACCAATGCGGTAGATTTGACGGGACAGATTCCCAAAGTTTTCCTCCACTGAGAACATTTGAGCGCACTGCGACGGACGTTTAATAAACATCCGAAAGAGAAATGGAGCGATGGTGAACGCTGACTAGCCGTGCGTAAAATTACACAGCCACTTCACAGCCGAGGCGTGCATCTCAGACTTGGTTACGGAAGCCATCCATGGAAAGTCTTTGATGAAACTGAAGTAATAGGAGCGCAAATGAGCGTGAAAGCTGCGAAAGGGATCTAAGAAGGAAAGGTGGCACCAACTTCAACTCATGCACAAAGTGTGAGCGCCTTATCCCTATAAATAAATCTATAAATAAAACAGCATGACTATATGACAGATAAACAGCACTTTGTGACTGCACATCTCCGCCTTTGCTTAATCAGTGAAAAATCAGTGAGAAGAGACTATTCATCATTTGACAGTGAGCCATCCAAACATCCTAATTAGATTATCTGTGGCTAATTGGATTGTTTATGGATACGGAATTGCAACCAATTAACTTCCCACTGGTCCCAAACCCCAGCAACTACAGGTACGAAAACAGGACGGTGGGTGGATGGGTGGAATCCCACAGCCATACTGGAAACAGCCAGAAAGCTGTTCGTCTTTGGCGAAAGGTGTGTGACTGCTCCCTGACATATTTGAATAGTGGCGTAACGTGACACCACGATGTGTTCCCCTGGGGTGTTCAATAACCACCCCCCCCCCCCCCAAACACACTTTCATTCTGCCCCAGGGTGGGGCAGATAGCACTTGCAGAGGGTGCCCTTATATGAAGCTGGGATTTTCACTCTACCTGACTGAGAACAGCTAAACACGCTGCAGGAAACGCAATCCTGCCGGCAGTGGCAGAGTGAGTATGGAAAATGACACCTGCGGCAGCGTGAGAGCTGAGCTACACTGAGCTCGCGTCTGGATCTAGTTACAGAACGAGAAATAAACAGAAGAGGCAGAGGGATGCCAGCGGTTACCACTGGCTCTCGTTCACGTTGACTCTGGCTATTACGCCATATCAAAGAAATCTCCGCAGGTTCGTTCAAACCTGGAAGGGTGTGTGTGTGTGTGTGTCAGAACGCACTGAGAACTGAGTATGCCGCTGACTCCTGCCCCCACCAGGAGCAGGTTTTACGGTGATGCAACACAGAGTCAGCTAAGCTAAGCTATATTCTGCAATGAACGCTTTGCGTCTATCAAAGCGACACCCCGCTTTGTCACATGTAGAGGCAAAGGATTTGGGGATCAGCTTCATTTACATGCAGCATCGAAACGTGCAGTCTTACACTGGCTGCCAGTGTCCGCCACAGACGGGGCAAGAAAAGGAGGATGGAGGAGAGAGAGAGAGAGAGAAATCAATGAACAAAAGCACTTTATGCCTGCTCAATTTCATCCTGTACTGCCAGCACAATTAAAACTCCTGCTAGCGACTTTTGGGGCCAGATTTGTACTCTGCCGTACAGGTTTCTCAATTTTAATCTTGATCAGTAGGAAAAATAAACAATAAAATGAAATAAAACGGAATGCGGATTCCGGACCACGTCTCCACAGTGCCGGCACAGTCGCGTAAACGGATGACCGGGTTATCGACCGCTATTGACCTTGGGCTTATAACCAGTGCGGTCCAATTCAAGCATTCCGTAACGGACATTTAAATCCATACGTGCGATGTGGGTCAGATCAATAGGCGAACCACATATATTCCAGTTAACAGTCCCCAGACGTGCTGGAAGATGGACGCTGTCTATTTCAAACTTTAGTGTGTGCATGCGTGCGTGTGTGTGTGTATGTGTGAATTTGTAATTTGTAAGGGACCCAATGTCCCTTAAATATGATTAAAAAACCTGTAACTTTTACCTTGAGGGACATTTTTTTTCAATCCCAACCAGGATAACCTCAATTTTATAAAAATGTTTGACTGTAATCAAAATGCCAAAAGTCTTGTATTTTGTTTGGTTACTTACGGTTAAGGTTAGGGCTGGGTAGGGGTTAAGGTCGTCATGATGGGATTAGGGTTTTCCCAATAGAAATAAAGAGAGAGTCCCCATAGAAATATGAATTCAGGTCTGTGTGTGTTATTTTTCCAAAAAATACTATGCCATGCTACGTCTTGCATGGTAGGAGGGTAGGTGAATAATATTTGAGTACACAACAGGGACTACTTCAAATAATCATTAATTTAAAAGCCTTCTAAATATTATATGACATCTGAAGGCCAAAAATCAGATCAATCTTTAACCCCAGCAGATCATAATAAGGTTTGCGTCACTCTCCAAGTGGATTTAAGATTATTCCTATGAAAAACACACTTTACGCTGCACAGAAACCAACCTCGTATACTGCTGCATAGTACTGCTACACAGTAACCGAATAGTTAAAATGTCCCATTTTAACCCATCTCTCAATTCCTGACCGATGTTCTAGTGACAGGAAATGTGTCTCTACCAGAAATCCATCTTGTAGCTTGTCTTAGAGCAGGGATGGTGGGTAAACACAGGATCAGAATGTGACCTTTGGCACCATCCCTGTAAAAACAATGCAGCCGACTTTGGGGCAGGTGTCGCGAGTTCCCGGACGCCAGGAAAAGTCACCGTGTCCCAATTGTGTGGCTTGTGGCGCGGTCTGCCTGCATATCGTTTACCGGCATTGTCAGCGCACCGAGTACTGCCGAGAAGGACCGAATCCAGGCCTAGGCGACACCGCACAACGGGCCCAGAGGATAAAAGAGCCAGTGTCCTTCAGTGTCCCACAAAGTGCCGCCCGCTCCGGATCCCGCTGAGAACCCTTTGAAAAAGCTGTAAACCGCTGTCCGTAGGCGATCCCAGTACAGCTCGCCAGATTTGGGAGGCATCAGCCAAGAATAATTGTCAAGACCTGCTGCAGCAACGACTGGCAAACTTGGCAATGACCTACCCAAAGAAACAATCCTGCAAGAGGTTCTTTAGTCAGATACTAGGCATTCTGTTGGGGTTGCATGTTGCATTAATTGTACCCGTTTTTCCATCCATCCATCTACCAACCGCTTATGCGACACAATGCTGGGGTGCACCCTGGATTATATGTACAGACGAAATAAATGCACACACACATACATGGTCAATTTAGAGACACCATTTAACTACACCCGGAGCAAGCCCATCTGGACATCCAGTGGTTTTAGTACAGTACAGACCAAAGCAGAAATACAGTTTCTAAAGCAAGACGTAAATATACAGACACTCCGGAAGCACTGTACTTGAGGGGACACAAATTACTTAGCAACTCAATAACAACTCAAGGACAAATCATAAACAAATATAGCAACTGCATGAAATACACTAAGCATTATGAAAGATTTATTAATGACGAACAAACATGGGAACGGTACGTAACTAACACAACCTTTTTGGTTAATTGCTGCATTAACTAAGAGTGCATACCTCCCTTATTTGCTCCCCCTTGAGTAAACAGGTACCAATACTCTTCTCCTTACACAAATATTCCGTAAGCAAGTTAAAATGTACATGTGTTGCATTCCGCCTCCTCCACCATCTAGCCGAGCCTAACGTAGGTTAGCCTAACATAGCCTAACCTAGCCTAGCCTAACGTAGATTAGCCTAACATGGCCTATAACCTAGCCTAGCCTAGCCTAACGTAAATTAGCTTAACATAGCCTAACCTAGCCTAGCCTAACGTAGATTAGCCTAACATAGCCTAGCCTAGCCTAGCCTAACGTAGATTAGCTTAACATAGCCTAAAATTGTCTATCCTAACGTAGATTAGCCTAACATAGCCTTGTCTAGGTACTGGTTGCAAACACAGGTATAACAAAAGTTACAATTAATATAATTCTCTAGAAAAAATCAAAAATTAAATACTATAAAAAGACATAGGTCTAGTATAAAAAAACATTAAGATGTAGCATTAGCATTACACTAATTAGAATACATGACACAAGATAAAGAGAACTGGGTAGATGCAGCTGCCTACTTTAGCTGCTTTATCAAAGTGCTTTCTGTTAATGCACATAGTGGGGAAGGTTTTACGTTATGTTAAGTAGAGAGGTCTGTATTAGCAAATAAAAATCTAAGAAATATATAGACCCAGCATGCTAGCATTTGCTCACTTTTTAAAAACCACCGTCAGCTTATTTTCTTTTTGTTAACGAGTAACATTCTCGTTAAAATTTAGCTGGAATGGCACTGCAGATCAGCAGGTGGCATTGTCACCTTGTCTCTGCGGGGTGACACGACAGGACCCTCGCTGACGCCTATGTGAATCGCTGGCTGTAACCAGGTGCTAGCGGGGGTGCACGGCTTTGTGTGCGCGTGATTGTTCCAGATATACCAAGACACATTCACTATATCTTGATGTGACACTCCACTGCTGAAAGTGAATGCCTGCCTTGCAGAACGGCTTTTCAAAGGTAGCAAGTTTCCATGTATCGTATGACATTTTATGCGTGAAGAACATAATAATTAATGGCCGACAGTGATCCATGATGACATTTATGACACTTCTTCCAAGGCTTCACCAAAATCTTCCCTTATCCTCACAGTTTAGACCTAATTCAGGGCAGGGGATTTTAAAAGGACCTTCTATTTTTAACTGAGTCTGGTCCAACCTGCATAATCAGACACCTTAATAAAAAGCATTAAATTGAAACGTCATACTAATGAAATAGCATCGAATGTCAAATTTCAGTGGTTCTCAAAGCTATCAGTGCATTGAAACATCATTCAAAGTGCTACATGTCAATGGCCTGGCTACAGCTCGCATCACCTAACCACCCAAACGTCATTCCGTTATGCTTCTGTAAACCACTTGCACAATAACAAATAAAAGTCCTTGACCCATGATCCTTGATGAGCCCTCAGGAAAACATTTGCATCAGCTGTTAGCTAGAGCGTTTAACTATTTATCCGTATGACATATCGTAAATATAAGACTGCTCCACCCTCTTATATATAAAACACCTTCGTTCACCCCAGGCTTCCCTCTCACCTGTCACAGGAGATTAAGACAGGATATGGGAAAATCGAAGAATTTCTATCTAGCCATACTTGCGCTCATACAAATGGCAAATAAAATATAGTTCTCATCCGAAAAATTTAACAGCTGGCGCGACCTCTCTGCGGCGACAGTCTGGGGCCGCGTGCCACTCTTTCAAAAGTCCATTTAGCCGCTCGCTTCGAAAGTATCCCCTCGGCATGCAAAAAAAGGAGGCAGGCGACCTTATTCTTCAGAGAGAGCGGACGGACGGAGTGAGGGAGGGAGGGGGCGCCTTATTCCCGTAGAGGTACACTCGGTGTCAGGCAGCACCAGACCTTGAGCGTAGATGATATCTCTGTACACGCTGAGTGAAAAGGCCCATTCCGCAGGCCCCGAGACGCACACGGCCTACCCCACAGACCTCGCTGGGCCGGCTCTTTATCAGCTGGTTATTATTTGGCTGAACGAGTTGAAGCAGAGCTCCCTGGGCAAGCTCTGACATAATGACTGATTGCGCGGCAGATCTGGGTGGGAGAACAATGGCCAGCGTTTTAACGGCGGACCTGGGGAGTACTGACAGGAGACGGTGGGGGGGGGGGGGGGGGGGGGGGGGGGGGG
>JABFEB020000113.1:16323353-16337682 GCA_019775895.2 Stomatorhinus ivindoensis
CCCCCCCCCCCCCCCCCCCCCCCCCCCCCCCCCCCCCCCCCCCCCCCCCCCCCACAAGGGAATAATTTAAATACAACGATCTGTTTTTTGAGGGCGCGGGATACAGGAGACGAATGAGGTCAAATTAAATATTGGACGTACGCTTTCTGAGCCCCTGCTCACAGGTATAATTGTCTCTTTTTAATTATTAATAAAACACAAGGTTAGTTGTTCTGGTTTTTCAGCAACGGACTGCAGTTCGGTAATTGCCGTTTCCTTGCGTGAATCAGGTTCATTACGGAATAAGCTCCGTCGTCTGTGGATGGCACGAGATTATCTGGAATCACTGATAAATTCACTTTCAATTTTTTTTAGAAGTGATTGATTAGTTTAAAAAAACCACATACGATGCCTTGAATTGTGCATCGAATTAATAATGTGCAACTCTGTAGCAATACATCAATTTGCCTATAATTCTTTGTTGTCATAGTAAATCACTTCTAAAGAACAGGGTATAATTTGGTATAATTTGATGTTGGTTTGCTCCTTTTGGATGACGCCTGATCATATTATTACATTTTCCCAGTTTCAGGACAATTGGTTCAGTCGAGGTTCTCTTCAGCAATCAATGAATGTCAGGCTTTTAAGAAGGAGTCACCTGTTTGTCACATGATAACAATCTTATATTTTAAACAGACTTTAAGTTACTGATATCACGTCTTTCTCAGTGAAATAAGAAACCGTCTGAAAGTCTTTCTCCTTTTAAAAATCTCATAAAAATCTTAGATATTAACAGCAATTATCAAGGTCTATATGCATCTTCTGCCATACTAGTGTGTCCATAATCATTGACCAATTTTAGGGTGAGTATGAGCTTAGAGTTTGTCCCAGGAAGCACACACACAACCCTGTTACTCCAGTTTGGTAGCACCAACTTACCCAACACCATACTTTTGCAAACTCAGACAGACCCCGGCCTTAGACTTAAATCCACAACCCAGGATTTCTGAGACCACACTACACACTAAAGACTACACAGCACTACCCACTGAGCTAATTCACTGGCCCCATGGTTTGTTTTTCTAATGTAATCCCAGTTTATTTGATTTTCCCTTTCCTCAAAGCCTCCAGCATATTATGAAAGTCCTCCTCTTTATATTTGTTAGGTGTCTGGAAGACGGGTGGACATTATAAAGAGATGGATTTCATTGGAGTGTTACATACTGTAGGACCGTTCCGTAGAATAGCTCGCAACGCAAATCAAATACTGGTAAATAAAGATGGATCTCATCATACAATTTTAGCAGGAGCCACGAATTCAGTAAAATCAGCTCTTTAAAGGATTTGTAACATTAAAGGGCAGTTAATCGATATTACACAGAATGCAGCAAACATTTGTTCAAATTTTAAGGCATCCTAATTTTTGATAATTGAGTCCTTAAAAAAATTAACTTTAATTGTAAGCACAATCGTATGGGGTTGGTCTTTATTTAATCAGCTGTCTAACAGATGGTTATCCAAACAGTTTGCAAGTGTAGCAGATACTCCCAGTTATTTATACAACTTGAATTATATAACAGTAGAGCCGGTCTGGAGCAGGAGGCTTTAACCTCTCAGTCACAAACGGCATTCTTTCAGCTACACGAGCTGTTCTTACAGATTTCAAACTAACAAAATTGATTAAAGAAAGATGGACTGTTCTACCCACTGAGGCAAGACAGTCCCTCCATCATCGGGGTCTGAAGAAAGCTCTCCACAACTAATACCATGAAGACAGTAAGGAAATAGAGATCCAAAGGAGATAGATCTGTGAAGGAGAAAAACATTCCAGTTTGCCTTGTGTCAACATAAGTATAGCATGCAACATTAACACTGTGAATCATGGTGGTAAATCCTGTAAATGCTAGTGCAGGAGTTAAGAAAATCTGTTAATGGTAGGAAGATATTCCAGTGAAATGGAGCGTAGTGTGTGATTTAACTACCATATCGCCATCATAATTGGCAGTGTGAAAGGAGTACTATTGTAAAAGCCCCAAGGCTTGAATTCACCAGTGGTTTATGCATTTTTAAATTGAAAAATCACTGGAATTGAGTGAGAAAATGCATTCACACAAAGAGCTTGTGTGTAAGAAGCACTGCGTCGCAGTGGTCTGCAGCATGTTGCAGCACTGTCTCCCACATTTCATCGCGGTGGTCTGCAGCATGTTGCAGCACTGTCTCTCACATTTCATCGCGGTGATCTGCAGCATGTTGAAGCACAGTCTCCCACATTTCATCGCGGTGGTCTGCAACATTTTGCGGCACTGTCTCCCACATTTCATCACGGTAGTCTGCAGCATGTTGCAGCACTGTCTCCCACATTTCATCGCGGTGGTCTGCAGCATGTTGCGGCACTGTCTCCCGCATTTCATCGCGGTGGTCTGCAGCATGTTGCGGCACTGTCTCCCACATTTCATCGCGGTGGTCTGCAGCATGTTGAGGCACTATCTCCCGCATGTCATTGCGGTGGTTTGCAGCATCTTGAGACACTGTCTCCCACATTACATTGCAGTGGTCTGCAGCATGTTGCGGCACTGTCTCCCGCATTTCATTGCGGTGGTCTGCAGCATGTTGCGGCACTGTCTCCCAGGTCACCTGAAGCTTGATGATAACTGACTGCTCTCTCCTTGTATATTTTCATAGGCTTGGAGCCACACAGTAGACCAAGTCTTTGTGGGAATATGAAGGTGGCTCTCTTTATTCAGCCGTGGTTTGTGTTGTGATTGAGTGAATGACAAGATGTCATTGACTTGTCTTCATCTCTACAAGTTCTGGATCACCCATGCATCTGAAAACGACATATATTTTTGCCCGGAATGGGGGCAGCATGCTAGTGATTGGAAGGCTGCTGGTTCAAATCCCATGAATGCCAGCAGTGATCCTACTCCGTTGGGCCCTTGAACAAGGCCCTTAACCTGCACTTGCTTCATCCTGGGTATGATACTAACCTACATCCAGCCATGCAAGCAGATCCTCCAACTTCCAGGGAAAATTTGGGGGTTGGTGGCAGGATTGTCACAGCAGCCACCGGGAGAAACTTCACACTGTTCCACTCCATTTGGCCTAGTGTGGTGCTGAGGTATCACCCGCTGCACGGCTCCATCCGGGTCTCACCCTGTGGTGGGTGTGGCAACACACCACATTAGCATGCACTCCTTTACTTCTGAAATGAATAACACACTCTTAATTATTCCACTTAATAGGTGCTTATTAATATGTTATCCAAAGTTAAGGGCAAAAAAAAAAAAGCTGTCAAATGTTTTTATATTCTTTTTAATTACATGCATTTCTTGAGTAACATAAGCTTGATTTAACTCAACTGAGTAATTATAGCAAGCATTTGTGAAATGTGTTTCTTCGCCAAGGTATTCATTATTCCAGAGCTCATTCATTGTAAATTAACCGAGAGCTTAGATTTATAATAAAAATGAGCATATCCTACAGCTGCCGATGAAGTTACCCCTCCCAGACCATCAACAGTTTGGGCTTAATGCTAAACAGACTGTCAATATTCGGCTGGAAGCAATGACTCAAATGCTTTCCAGGTGATCAGTGTTGCACAAATGGTTCATCCGATCAGAAGGGGTCAGACAGCTGTAGGTGAATCTGGGGCATCGCTGTGGTCTCATTTTTGAGGTATTGCGTCCAGATAAAGCACCGAGTTCCCCACCAGAGTGTGCCTGAGGGCATCCTTTCTTTACCTGAGACAGGTAATGAAGTCTTAGTGTGAGTCCACAGCGTCCGGCACACAGTATAATCGCCTCGTAGGTCCTTATCTACCGGAGGAGGCAGTAAACACAAAATTTCACTCTCTCATTATTTAAGACAGAAAAAAAGCCTGCACATTTTTAAAACTAATTTTGTTTTTATTCAAATGCATTCAGCAGGTCCGAGTTGGATAAAGCGATTTAAATTACAAGCTTGTCCATACATATTTGAGTTTGTTAATTATAACAGCTGTCTAGCTATACAACAGACGGCTAGTTAGTAGCTACAATAAATGAAGGAGACTATGACAGTATAGACAAGAAAACAAAGGATTTGCCAAAATAAGAAGCGTAAATGCGCACTAAAAAATCCTTCCTTTTCTGTACATGTGTTTTTTTTAGTTTTGCTTAATCCTTTTATCCGGGCGTAATAATCTCATTATGCATATTACTGAGCCTTTCTGCAAATAATAGTCTATTGTTATACTACATAAATTATTACAAAAGATTATAAAACAGTATAGCATTAACCTTGAGTGTGATTGAAGATACTGTGCTAATTGAGTCATCGCCTCATGGTTTGGCTTTGCTGTTTTTATCGGGTATAATTCCATTAAATCACTGCTGATTCGGCCTTCCTTTCAGGCTGCTACTGAGCTCCGTCTGGGGGCAGTAATTCAAGCAGTAATTCTGTATAATGAAGCCAAATTTCCCAAACAGGAAAAACGGAAACCTGCTTATTAGCTTAGCTCTCTGCTTAGCTGGACATTCTGTGTTAAAATATAGACAAATGATTTACGTTTAAACCCTTTGACCACAGTTCATGTTGTGTGGCTATATCTGGTGACCCTTTGCCTGTTGAAGGACTCATGTGACTCTTGCAGCAGGGATTTTGGTCAGATGGAGAATCTGTCGCATTTCTGTTTGCTTATCGCTCTGAGATCGAGGTCATCCAGTTTTTCCAAAGGCTTTGATCAGCCCATAGACCTCCAGTGAGCCGCAGACCTGCTGGAAGTCCCTTGACTAACACGCTATGTGCTTCTCACCCTCTGTAACTGGTCACAGACTGACCCCCTCCCTTGCATCGTAACGTCACTGGGGGGTTTCATGGCGTACTGATATTTAAGCCGAGCTGCTCATCACTATATCAGATGAAAACGTTTGCAGTAAAGTCTCTGGACTAAGGCTGTGAATATATAATAAATAAAGCATGTTTCATTAAGCACTGACCCTACAGGCAGCGTGTCACCCAAGCTCCCGGCATCGACTCCATGCCCCCAATAACACGGCACTGGATGAGACGGTAGATTAAAAAAGGACGGATGGTTTAAACCTGAAGTCTGACGGTTCCATCGAGACAGTTCTATAGGACCCGCAATGTGTTTTTAAATCATTATTAAATCCGGCCTGTGTTCCGATCGGTGAATTTATGGGCACCACCTGCCCAGCCGAATTTTTATGGCTGCCTCTCCCCCCACCCCACCCTCCGGGTGGCAAGTTTTAACACTGGCTGTTTAGCATATTATCCATAAACAGATGAACACTTTCTAACTCGGTGTGTCACTGCTATTCATATATCCGGTGTGAAGTCACACTCTCCTGCCTATTATTCTGACTGGTGATCCCTTAGCTGTTATGTTGACATTATTTACTTCTATAATAACAGAAAGGATTAAAATTAGAAACCATAAGCAAATTATTTCTGTGGCTTTTGGAGTCACCCCTATCCAATACTGGTAGGTTCGATAATCAATAATCACGAGGATGCCGGGTTAAAAAACTTGCCCCCTTAGTCCCTCCCCCCTCCCTGTTCAGACACCTGTCTCTGAAAAAGTCTCTGCATGGTGTTGCTTCTAAAGGTAAGATTGTTCCGACACCATGCTGGATTAGTGAGATTACGTAAAACTAATGCATGGATGTGAGGATGCGCTTATTTAATCATTTATTTACCCATTTAGAATAACTCATTAATTGTAGAACATGTTTAAACATCGCTTCTGCTTTTTTTAGTTTCAGTCTGACCTTGGTGCATAGTAGTCAAGGGCGTAATTAGTGCAGAGTGTGTGCACAGACAACACAAACCGTCACGCACTGCCTATGGGTGAGAACCACACCCTGTGTCACCGAGGGGCTGGAATCCACACATGAGGGTGTAAGCATGCTACTGAATGGAAAAGTCCTTCAAATTTGGGATTTGAACACAAACGGAAGGCTGCTGGATAGGATGAGAGACTTTTGGCGGGAAAAGGGATAAGGGAAAATGTGTAAGCCTACTCTCAAAATGGGAATATGGGCTTATTTACTTCTTTATTTTCTATCATTATGTGTTAGTCCTGTTTTCTCTTCAATGTGCTGCTTTCACATTGTGTCACATTTCTAAATGTGCGAAAGGTCACAGTTCCCCTTCATGCTGTTTACCAGAAGGCACCCAGCCTGCAGGGGTTGTGATCTCTCCTTGGTGGCTGTCCGCTGCATCACAGCAGGCCTCAGCAATACTTTGGATTAAATTGCAGTGGAATTCACTTATAGTGATCATATCTGTCTGGATGAAATTGATCACTATAAGCAGTTGATCATTATAACCATTTCCCCCTCCTTTTTCTTTGTCTCAGGCACATCATTCACTAATTGACATTTGTATATTTAGTACATGAATATAAGGTAATAGATCGGGCAGCGTCCCTTTTTACAGAATTTTATTGACTCTTTCAATGTACGGTTCATATGTTTCAAACACTTTTCAAATTACAGTACTGTAAATAAATTAAATTACTTAACTATGTATCATTCAAATATGCTATAATACCTTAGTGCCGGCAGCATCTGCATGTCTCACATGCCTCGTGTATATAACCAAGATTCACACCCACCTGTTATCAAGCAGCATGCGTCTGGTGTGGCTTTTCTCATCCCTTACTTGCAGTACCGGAAGACATCATTCTAGATGCAAAATGATTATAATGTTACCGTTTCCCTCTAGTGGCCTAAATTGGTAGCACAGGCAGAGGTAGGCAGTGGTTCTTCAGGGCTGCTCAGACCAACGTGCCACAAGCATACTGTGACTGTGCCTCTTTATGCTCAAATGGCTGGTTGAAAGACAATTATATGAAAATAAATATGCAATATCAGCATGTATAAATTCTTTAAACAAAGTTTTTTTTATTTTCCACAGTGTTGTACGTTAGTGGCCAGTTTCCCAGTCAAGGATTAAGCCTAAACCTAGACTAGCTTTGAGTTACAATGGTGAATCTCCATTGAAACGGCAATTTAGTCCAAGACTAGTCTTAATCCTTGTTCGGGAAACTGGCCCTAGGTGTCTAAACTGAATCACTTGCCAAACTGGGGTGGTATGGCTTTAATCGTGTCTGTATGCGATCATTGTTCTGCCTTCTCATGGCCTATTAATCCGATTAAATCCGATTTTTTCACATTGAAAAGCCCATAAAACATAAATCTTGCTGTAATGCTGTCCTCTGTTCTTTATATCCTTCACTTGAGGGAACTACTGCAGTGAAGTGGAACAAAAGAAACTGTAGGCTCCTTGCTGGTGCTTCTCTTCCTGCTAGAGCGGCCGCCTGACCCATGTCAGGGGACGCTCTGAACTAGGACAGGATATATAAGCTACCGTTTTAACCATTTCCATAAGAAGGACCCGGATGTCACTTAAGCACTGAGTTTTTGCTGTGTGTTGATTGGTCTGTCTCCTATAATCATGCATGTATCAATAATGTTAATGTGAAACAGCTGGATGAGTCTTTGAATCAAGGAAACAAACCAGTAAAAGAACTCGAAGACCAGACCTAATTAGCCGAGCACAGGGTCATTTTAAAAGTAGCTTGTAAAACCTGATGTACCTCGTAGTGTGTCCCCCCCCCCCCCGACATGGATTAAGTGGTCACCCTACTTCCCGATGAATCTACAAGTTGCAGACAGTATCCTGTAAACACATTCTCAGGATGTAACCTGCCATCAGCAAATTATGGGAATTGCTCCAGCTGTTTTTTAAATACACTGTTTGCAGCAAGATATTCAATCTGCATGTGTGAAAACGAGTCAGATAAAGAAAAGAAGACGAAATCGAGGCGACAACAGCTAAACTGTGCGAAAGAGTTAGAAAATGGGTAACATCACACGAAAATCATAAAAAAACGTTTTTTTTACCATTTGTTATGCATCATTTGGTTTCTAAGTAAAAATGTACAATTTATGTAGGTCTGCTAAAATTACGGAATTCAAGCATAAATACTCCTTTGATGCAGTCCAACAGCCGTGCCGTTGTACAAAGACATTTACAATTGTACTATTAAAAAACAAACAATTAAGTAATGATTAAATTCTACTGTTATGTCCCCGCTGCCGTGCAGAATCAGAATTTGTAACCATTTTGTGGGTGTATTCATAGTAAACAACCATATCATTATATCAATCTACTCAGCTTTAAAACAAGTTGGGTGATTGACCTCAGGCATCTGTGGGCACAGCAAACTGGTTTCAGCATGAATGAGCAGGTATGGGCTGGAGAGGATGCGTGTGAGATACCATTTTGAATCTCTCTGTTTCCTGTGTGTTTTGTGCTGATGTCTGGTCAGGAGGCATGCAATCGTGCCACACTTGATCTGGGTTTATTTCCACTTTCTTGGGTTTTCTCTTCTTCCTTCAAACCTGAGAAACAATGTTATTTCTACTTCCTTCACCCGCCCATTTGCTCACACCCATAACCAGAGTATATCAGTGAATCAAATGGAAAAAAATAAACTTATCTGCCCATGCATCTGAGTGACACTGATAGTAAGTATGGCTGGTTTCAATAAAAAAAAACCACCCAAATTTTCCCACCCACTAAGCATTATGACTTCAAAAACTCACAGAGGTGGAAGTTTACTGCTTAGTTCATTAGTAATTAAACCAGAGAATGTACATAAATTTCACGTCGTAGTTCTCTTGACTGCACTTGTGTTCTTCCTTTGAGAAATTTGTACCCAGCACACTAACTTCTATGGATTATTCCAGCTCAGATTTAATCATTGAAAGTTTCCTTAGCACAGCTTTGTGTACATAAGCCTGTGTGACAAGCCTTACGAAGATTAACTTTTTTTTAGATGATATACAAACGCTGTAAAACTGTAATTTTACATATTTAATTACATACAGAATTTTGTGGTGGTATTTCGACCAGCAGGTTAGAAACCTGTGTTTATGCCCTGAAGGATGTGGGTTCAAATCACTTTGCGAGAAGAGAACTCACTCACCACTGGGCCCTTGAGTATAGCCCTTATCCCCAGCTGCTGCAGAGTCACTGGCCGTCTCTGCTCTGTCACCCCCAGCTTCCCTCCATCTTGGACAGAATCATCGACTAAATAAATAAAGGAAAATGACATCCACAACCAGCAGTCCAAATAAAACAGTGCACTTAAGCATCATAGGATAAGAAGATCACTCCCCTCAATCTTCCATGACCAGGGCGAGCCTAGAGCATATCCCAGAATGTACAGGGCACGGGGCAGGGGACTCTCTAGATGGGATGCCAATGAATTCCTATTAATACAATTCAGATATTTTATAGTGAAAATGCTCTTAAAAGTGGAGCCCTAATATTTACACTTTTCACTCTCTCAATGGCTGCACCCATCCTGGAATCGGCAGGCGGTGACCCTGTGAATGTTTCACCGAAGCCATCCCCTTGACTTTCTTGAGTTCTTTGCTAATTAGACAGCAGTTTCTTGCAACCCAGCCCCCAGCCCCCGCCCCGCAGCACAGGGCACCACAGAATCACCTCACACTGCAGCACAGTATGACAGGCACTGACAGGAAGTAGCTGGCGGAAGTCACAGCAGGGGAAGTGAAACACTGTTTCTCCACCTCACTCGGAGTCCATTCACACAAGTGACTGAACGTGCTTATGTTTTTCTGTATGCACGGCCAAAAAATGTTACACACATACAGTACTTTGCAAAAGTCTTGGGCAATCAAAGAAAATGTTTAAAGGCATTTATCTGGTTAGTAAGTCTACATTTCCTCAGGAAAAAAAAACAATTTGACATTAGAATGTATGAAAATTAACATAAGTAACCCTAAACCGCTCTGGTCGTTTCTTTTTATGTTTTTTGCTTGTATTGTATGTTTCTTTTATTTATATAAAGCACAATGAATTGCCTCTGTGTAGCATAATGTGCCGTATCAATAAACCTGCACCGCTTTGTCTAACCCATCCCTCAGGGAGTACCCCCAGACATTACATGCATTCATTAAATTTGACCACCAACTAGCCATTAATTAATTAATTAGATTTGTTAAATGACTGGATGAAGTATTCTCTAGCCTAACCTGCTGTGCACACAGTGTATTTGATAGTCACAGCAAAGGTTTCGAAATAGCTAGGCTGACACACTTTGACAGACATAAAATCAGAGCAACACAAAGCTCATTTAAACCTTTTCTTTGCATAAGACGTTTGTCATGATCATCCCCATCCTGTCTGTCATTTTCCTGTTCGGCCAGCAGGTGTCACTGGCCATGTCTCCCAAGGTTGAGTATCCCCACAGCCCTAGTGTTTTCCCCTGCTCCCTGGGCCACCATGTGGTGGAATGGGCTGAGTGTGTGACTCAGAACCTTGTATTTCCTTCAGTCATGAGTTTTATTCTTTGGTGCCCCAAGATTGTTTTGTACATATTAATTAATTATGTCTTGCTTCTTGGTTATTCCTATACTTGTGCCCCAGTTTTACAGGTAATGTAACCCTTATATGTCCTGAAATCCTGATATTTCATATGTTTCTAGTATTTCCTAGTGTTGAATCTTTAGTCCATAGTGTTCTTTAATTATCCTCACCTGTTCCTCATTTAGTTTAGTTTTAGGTTTATACTGGAATAGTATAGATTTGATGTGAGGGTGAGTGTAACTCCAGATGCTTAAGAGTTGGAGACCCTGAAGTAACAAATTGCATTAGTCAAGACAGCTAGAGATAAAGAGGTGAATGATGAGCTGTTTTTCCTATCAAATGTATACATGAATCAAATGAGATGCCATCCATCCATTTTCCAACCCACTTATCTTACTGGGTTATGGGGCCTATACCAGAAGCTACAGGCACAAGGCGGGAAACAACCCAGGATGGGGGGCCAGCCCATCGCAGGCCACACTCACACACCATTTACTCACACATGCACACCTATGGGCAACTTAGTAACTCTAATTAGCCTCAGCATGTCTTTGGACTCTGGGAGGGAAACCAGAGTACCTGGATGACATGGGGAGGACATGCAAACTCCACACACATGTAACCCAGGTGGAGACTCAAACCCTGGTCCCAGGATTGTGAGGCAACAGTGCACCACCATGGTGCCCCCTCAAATGAGATGCTTACAGTTAATTCAGTGGTGTGTTGTGTGAGTGCTGACTAAGACTGAAAGGGAAGCACACCTTACACCTTACACCAATCATGAAGTGCTTACACTGCTTTCCTCTTCCTTCTTGTGTTGATTCTATAATTCTCTGATTTGTTTATAAGACACCACATGGTCAAGCAGGACACTACTGATCCAGGAAGGCCTCTCACGCCGCCCGGCTTCTCTCGCGTGGCTGATCCGCAAAGCAGGCCACTGCTTGTGTACCTTTAAGTGTAACACTGAGGATAACTTTTAGTTATTACACTCCAAACTGAGGATGTGAGTGGTGTTACATAAAAAATAAAGGTTAAGTATCAATATTCTTAAACGGAAACTAAAATCTCATCGATAAAGCCTGGCTTTTATGTAATGTTCCGTATTCATATTGTTTTAGTATTTGTGCCTATTTTATTTATTATTATTTGATTATTCTACTATTATTTCTTATTGCTATGCATAAATTCAGTTTATACATTCATTTTTAAATAATAATTTTGTCCATTTTAATTGCATTTGAGTTGTTTGATAAGTAATATATAAGTAAAGTTGAATCGATTGCTTTAATCGATCTGCTTCCTTAAAACATCCAGCCGAAATCGGCATAAGTCACCTATAGACACCCAGATCGCCCAGCTTCGGCTGAGGGCTGAGCCAGTTCAACTAGCCGAAGAAGTTAATTTGCATCCAACTTGGGCGCTGGTTTCCAGGATGGTTCAGCCAGTTCAGAGCACACTCTAAACACCCCCGCCCAGTACAGGAAGCCACGCTTTGATCAACAATCGTACCGCGGCAGAGGAGGGCAGTTGACAGCCAGCCTGACAGCAGTTTGCACCGAAACGCCCCGAGCGCTCACATCCTGCCCCAGGCACCATGAGCAAGCGGAAGCTTAGTAAGTCTCCCAGCCGCCTGCCTCACTCTCCCGCCGTTTGGGACCGACGGCGCCGATAAGCAGAAATCCGCACCAAGACGTTTAACATAATTAAGGTGATAGATGCTTCAAATGTGAAATTGATATATTTGAGACTTCATTTTTATAAAATGAATTGAACATATTAGAATATGTCTATTAAAAGATTTGATGTACACATTTGTCAGCATAAGAGTGTTTGAAACACCATAAGTTAATAAGATACCATCTGTTAATAAGACAGACCTGACAATGAACCGACAGGCTTATTCTATTCTGCTAGTGACTTGAATAATAAAAAATTGTAAAAATAATACATTTAATTTATATGGTGCCTTTCAAAGATGCTTACATCGAATAAGATAATCAGTTGACAAAACATTTTGAAACATCTTGTAAGTGACTGTCCTTCTCGCCTTTGTACTTGGTAGTGGGGTCGCTTTCGCGGCTCCGACACAGACGTGGCGTTTTTACAGCCGCACTTCTGAGACTGAAAACATGCGGAATGTGTGAGAGTAACTTGACCCTGTGAATCCACAGGAAGAAAACTTTAGTTCATGTATTTTTATATATGTTGTTCTGGAGGAAAATACACAGCACTGATGACTTTAGAAAGGGATGAAAAATCGAAGTGAACAACAGTTATTACAAGCGCACCAGAACGTGCTTTCCCTAGCGTTTGAGTGTTTGTGTCATATTTCTGTGTGATGCGGGCAGACAGAGGGATGTTCGGTCTTGATCACACCCAACCAACCTTGGTAGAGAACAGGGTTTTCAGTTTAAAGACCTATCAAGATTAATTTATGCTTATTTTTTATTCAGTGTCCAATAGCAAGGTGTCCAGCGATTTTCAGTTAACAATGTCTATGGTATCAATTCTTACATAAGATTATGAACTAATTAAAAAAAATTATACTTAACACATTTTACAGTGTAACGTAAATATTTTAAACCGTACACTTTGTTAATATCTAAAACAAACGCATTTTGTAATAAAATTTACACTTTAAGATTTAGAACACATGTTATAAACACAATTTAGTTTGTTGGGGACATTTATTTTTCATAAAGATGTCTGTTTTCAGAACCAAAAGGGTGGACCTTGGATCCATAAAATTGTCACATGACGAGCCAGCATTTTTATGACCACAATTTAACTTAAAATCATTTCTCGAAAGCACAGTAATTAGGAATATCTAGGACCAACCATTTTGATTTTTTTTTCCTATTATTTTTCCTGCATGTTATACCATTAATAATATAGTTGTAGTAGTAGTGCTGTATATGTTGAATTATTTCCAGTTTGATTATGAATTTAATTTGTGAACATCAGGAAGTAAACTTAAACTAAAACATGTTCATTTCCAGCTCTTAGTTGTTTTCTAAAGGTTAAAAAGTGGTACAGAGATATACCACCACAGAGATGTTTTGAGATATGCCAGTACGATGCTGAAAGGTAAAGAGACTGGGAAATGGTTTGCATGAATGACGCTCAGTAACATGACACTTAATGAAACTCAGGTTCTATAATGTTACAAGTAATCTGATGTATGAAAACTGTATTTTGTATATTATGACTACATGCTTACATAGTTTAGAACCAGATCTGTAGATATCTGTGATTTACAGAAACAGTTTGACTTTAATGTCATGTGTGTACCCTAAATAGTGAAGTACAAGAAAAAAATCAGAGTTAGCCTCTATTTCAGGAGCAGCTGGGCTAAGGGCCCACCAGTGATGTGGTTAAGGTATTACTCATGGGAATCGAACCTATGACCTTCCAGATATGGGCGTGGACCCCTACCCCGCTGAGCTGAACACTGCTTTAATGTCTTGCTGTCAATGGGAAAGGATGTATCATCCTGAATGTGCTTGTGTAAGGCTGTGTCATCCTGAATGTGCTTGTGTAAGGCTGTGTCATCCTGAATGTGCTTGTGTAAGGATGTATCATCCTGAATGTACTTGTGTAAGGATGTGTCATCCTGAATGTGCTTGTGTAAGGCTGTGTCATCCTGAATGTGCTTGTGTAAGGCTGTGTCATCCTGAATGTGCTTGTGTAAGGATGTATCATCCTGAATGTACTTGTGTAAGGATGTGTCATCCCGAATGTGCTTGTGTAAGGCTGTGTCATCCCGAATGTGCTTGTGTAAGGATGTGTCATCCCGAATGTACTTGTGTAAGGATGTGTCATCCTGAATGTGCTTGTGTAAGGCTTTGTCATCCCGAATGTGCTTGTGTAAGGATGTGTCATCCCGAATGTGCTTATGTAAGGATGTGTCATCCCGAATGTGCTTGTGTAAGGCTGTGTCATC
>JABFEB020000113.1:16347289-16357933 GCA_019775895.2 Stomatorhinus ivindoensis
GAAATGGGTAGAAAGGATGAAGAGATGTCAGTACAGGAAGGAGGGGGTGATTGATTGGGGGGGGGGAAGCATGTCAGAAGGAAAACAGGAGATGAGGGATGGGTGTAGCTGCAAGGTCAGCACCTGGGGTGATTCTAGGATCTTTTAAGGTGGGGGCCATTAGAGGGGCCATAATTCATACAGAGGGGGCAGCCTTATGATAATCCAATGATAAGTTTTGAAATGGTGAT
This sequence comes from Stomatorhinus ivindoensis, assembly GCA_019775895.2. Taxonomy (NCBI): domain Eukaryota; kingdom Metazoa; phylum Chordata; class Actinopteri; order Osteoglossiformes; family Mormyridae; genus Stomatorhinus; species Stomatorhinus ivindoensis. Next base: position 16,347,520 of record JABFEB020000113.1, read on the forward strand.
TGACGTCAGAGTAGGCACTCCAGGGACCAATCAGCTTTCAGCTGAGTGCACAGGTGCGGTACTATAGCATAGGGACAATGTGTCAAATATCAGATAGCGCTTGGAGATGTTCCATCCATGGGTGATGGTTTATGTCCAGGGAGGAGTTTGGACTTCCTCCATCTCACAGACCATCATCTGTAGAGTGAGATCGGGCGTCAGGAAGCTCCATTCATTCTACAAGCGACGTGTAGATGCCGTGGAAGGAAACGTGATGGTGTCAGATCAGAGGCTGATGAGTGTCTAATGGGACTCGGGGAATACCCATCCTGGCCGGGAACCTTCGGGGCCCTCTGAGGCTCCCGAGCTCCGCCCACGCGCTGAGAGCGGCTTGCTGATGGTCTCGCAGCTTCCAGTCTGTTGCCATGGTGAAGGCTTGAAGAGAGGTGATGTCACTCGGTGCTGTGGGGGATGAGGCCCCACCCTGCAGCACCTTCTGTGTGTATATTGTGGGCGGGGGCACAGGGGCAGCATCGTGGCCCTAACCCTAACCCTTCCTGGGGGAACCTTCACCTTTCCTTGCAGACTTGCTGCATATTCAGTGCCTCTGAATTGACTGAGACTGAATTTGTGCACACTTTTCTTTCATTCTCTCTCTCTCTCTCTCTCTCTCTCTCTCTCTCTCTCACACACACACACACACACACACATATGCATACACTCTCTCCCCTTCATGCTTCATTGCCGTGCGTGTGAATGTGCCCCCCCTCCCCGGACCCCCGCATAGGACTCCTTTCACGGCAGAATAAAAGACAGATTTCTTTGAGAAGGTGCTGAAACTATGTGGCACACCTCCTCCTCTTCCCTAGCCTGCCCCCCCTCTTTTTCCCTCCCCCTCTCCTTCAGCCCGTATTGTCTGTTGCCGGCGATGCTGCCGAGCTCGGTGGGGGTGGGTGGGGTCTGCCTGCATTCATCGGTGCTCCCCCAGTGCCTGCTAGCATCTCCTCGCCCCACTCCCCCCAACCCCCCCCCCGCCCTATCTCCTTCTTTTCATCTGAAAAGAGATGAGGTAATCTCAGGCAGCTTCATGAGGCGTAGCATAGTGGGAGGGAGTGAGCGAACGGGAGAGAGGGAGAGAGAGAAGGAGAGAGGGAGGGAGAGGGCGGGACTGCGGGTTAGAGTGTGCGATGACAGCGGAGGCAGCGTGAGCCGAGCAGCAGCGCAGCAGCAGCGCAGCACCAGCGGCCGCAGCTTCTCAGGGATGAGCTGGGCGCGTTAGCGGGACGCAGCAGCACCGATAGAGAGCAGCCCACACCGCCCCCTGAGGGCCGCGCGGAGCCATGACGGAGAGATGCAGCCTGTGGAGCGCTCTGTCTGCCGCCGCCTGCTGCTTCTACAGGGGATCCTTTATGCAGGTGCAGGTGAGAGAGGAGCCTGGGCACAGAGCTGGTGGGGGGGGCGTGGAGGGTGCTGTGGGTTCTGTGCCCCCCAAGCGGGACTGTGCCGTCCAGCGGCTGCAGCCGGGCGGGGAACGTTACACCTGTTATATCAGGATCGTCCCCAAGTTGTAGATTGTAAAGTGCAGTTTGCGGCTGCAGAAAATCAAAGCTGCCTTGATTGCTCTGCTCCGAGATCGAAAAGAGATCTTTTAGAAGAAATAGGTTCTAGTTTTTCCTTGTTAAATCAGAGCTGAGGTTTGGGCATCAGATCTGGCTTTGACAGGACGGCGCAGAGCCTGGGCTGCGGACGCGGCTGGTTTGTTGACATATCGCGTGAGACGGTCGAACTGTAACTTGCAGCTAAGCGGCTGTGGTGGTGCGTGACCTCATCCCAGGGAAAGTTAATGTTTGCCGGAGTTAACCGCTTCTCCAGTGTCGCTGGGAATGTTTCGCAGTGTTTTTGACAAGTCGGGCAGGATGCATTGGTGTCTTGTAGGTGAGCTTTAACTCTCTGGTGACAGACTGCAGCCCGAATCCATCTCTCACTGAACCTGCGTCCCATTCTGGGCTCGGAGAGTGTAACATTGGCTGCTTGTCGCAGACTCCGGTGCTGGGGTTCACCGGCGATTCGTTTCCGACGAGCCGTGGCTGGAGAGCCTGACACTCGACCCTCATCCCTCCTCGCGGTTTTAGCCATTTGTCTCTGAAGCGCTGCTGAAATGCTCTCGCTTTCCTCCAACGTCAGTGGCCCTTTAAAACCCAGGATTTCCCCGTCTGCCCCCAACCCTCCTATTGTCTTCCGCGTTGTTTAGGGCGATTTAACCCCAAATCCCCCATCTGCCCCTTGCGCAGTTTCACTTTGATCATTTGCAAATCTTAATCCCCCTTTTCTCCGCCGGCCGAGGTCCCACAATCCCCCTTTCCTGTGTGCCACTTGCATATGTCAGTCTGCCAGCTTGCAGAGTTTGCCCAACATCGCCAAACTGCCCTGTTTCGGCGCTGAGGTGCAGGGGGAAGCCTGGCTCGGCCCCCGCTGGGGATTAATCTCTTCCCCCCCATGTGGGGGCATCGGGCCGGCCTGCTCTGTACGACTGAATGGCAGCTCTTTGTTATGACAGCCCAGTTGTTCTCACCCGAGCTTTGAGCGGCGCTCACGCATTTGCCATCTAAATGTACGTGATGTAAATCCCCCCTCTGTGAGCTTTTGCTCTGTGAGCAAAGCCTCTTTGGAACTGTGACTTCCTCAGGGTTTGCACCGTAAAGCACCCCCTAACTGGATAAACTCAGCAGTTTTCCTCGCCTAATTTGTTTTTTTCTAATGTTACAGAAACGCCGCTTTACTCGCATGGGCAGGAAATGTTATGCTTTCGGGATATATAACAAAGAGCTGAGTCTGATCCTAAGCCTCTAGATAAACAAAGTGATTTTTCTGTCAGCTACCAGCTTCCTGGCAGTGAAATCCTCCTTTGCATTACAAAAAGAGTTGCATACAAGTATTAGCTACTAAAGGTGTATTATGATAAAATAGAAACAGTTTCATTAAGTCAGCAAAATACTGCAGGCTTGTTTATGCAGCTGAAACAAGCACTAAGAGCTTAAACTGAAGCCATGAATATTATGTTGGATTTCGATCTTGCAGACTGTTCCCTCCAGTAGGTGGCGCCGTGGTTCCCGTCGTCTCCCCCGGACAGGTGCAGCTGGCCCCGTCTCTGGGCTGTCACGCGGGACGCTGCACTCGCTCGTGTCCCTGTGGCTCCTGGTACTTTGCGAGCAGATGGATCGTGGGTGAGCTGCAGGTTGCTGGGGTGGCAACGACGGAGGTGTTTGGATCAGGCCTCCGATTCCTAGAGAGTCTTTTGGTTTTAAAAAGCGAGAACGCTGGCTTTGAACTTTGAGAGTCTTACGTTGCATGACGTGCTAAAATGGATCCTGTCGAGTGAGTGTTTACCGTGTAAGTTACCCAGACTTGTGCACTGACCCCATCTGTTCACATGTCCTCCAGTTAGAGCTACATATCCCGTCCAGGTTAGAGGCTTTATCTAAAAGATTGTGGGCAAGTTATTTGTACAATGCTGGTCAGAATGGACGTGTTAAAAGTTAACATTCAACCTGAGTGATCAGCTACCTGCGTCTGCCGTGTTTCATAGGCAGGAATGCGGAGAACTGGTTATGGGTTTTGGTCTGTGGTTCAGTGTCGTGACCAATGGGGCTCAGCGGACAGCTTGGCTGCACCACCCAGAATGCATTGGGGGGGGGTGTGGATAAGCAGGTTAGGGCTCTGTGCGTGCCATCGGAAGGTTGCCTATTTCAGTCCCATCTTCTGCAGAACAGTCACATCTCCGTCGAGTCCTTGAACGAGGACCTTAACCGAACTGCAATGTGATCGCACCCCAGGCTTATATATCCATGCGTGTGTCACAGAGGAGAGCATTATGGGAAACGTGAACAGTAGCATTCCAATGTGCTTGTGCAGAAGGCAAATAAAGCCTCATTTTAGCTTCCACAAGTGAACGCGATGCTTTCATGGAGATTTTATGGAAGTGAAGGTTAGAAGGGGTGCTGCGTCCCCCCATCCACCTTTGAAGGCACCTGACCTCTGGGAGGAGGCATCTGGACAGCACACCTCTGGTCGCCTCTGTGTCCCAAAGGCCACCTCTGCCACTGACAGCACAGATACTGCATGACCAGCGAGGTCAGGGACTAATTTCAGCGCCGAATGGGAGATTTTCACGCTCGCATGCAGATCAGGATACTCCAGGTGTTAGTGCCGTCGATGGAGAGCAGAGTTCAAGCAACTAGGAGGTAGATAGGAGGGTCATTCTTACAAAAACATTTTTCAATAGGAGAAAATTATAAATAAGCATTGAAACGTTAAATGTGTTTATATGATGATACTGACAAAATAATAATAATAATGAAGAATGCGTAGTACACTAATTACTAATCAAACAAAATTGCCAGATAAGACCTGATATTGATTCATTTGTAGGCTAAATGGTGCAGGTAATTTGCTAAAACCCTTGAAGGATAAATCTTTCAAGGATGAGTCTTCTGTTTTCTGCTGCTGAGGTGGCGATAAGGGTGAATTCATCCCCTTTTCTTGGGCGAAAGAAAATCATTATTCGGAGCAAAATTAATATTGGTTTTCCTGGAAAGTGTTCTGCGAATAGCCAGGCGTCTTTGTGCTGCACGAACGGCATCAGCAGAAAACAATGACATCATGCGTGGTGGAAAGTAGGACGACGGAGTGATGTGGGCTGCGTGCTCCTGTCGAACAGCATGGCACGTAGCGACCTCGGAACCCCATGGGGTTCCACCACAAAGTTGGCGGAGCTACATGTGAGTTACACAGATCTTTATAACATTTCCACGCTACCTTTTTAGGAAGGGCACGTGGTTAAGGTCCTGTGGTACCCTCGTGACTGCCTCTATGTTGACAAAAACTAAGGACATCCAAGGAGTGATTTGGGCATCACCATGGCAACTGCCTTTCACGATGCCGCCTGTGTGTACTCCTGTTACCTAGTCTCTCTGATCTCACTACAAAGCCAGGCCACGCCCTCTCTTTCCAATCCCCGAGCTATGAATCTCTCTTTTTTCTTTTCGTTTTTTGTTTTTTTCCCCTCAGTGTTTCCCACCGAGTCTCTCGGGAGGCTACAGCTGGGTAGGGAAGCGACACGGTTGCCTAGGACCGGCCTGCCCACTCTACCCGCTGCTTCGCTAAAAGTTCACTGTGCCTGCTGTGCTTCCTAAAGGTTACTGCCTGCTTTTGCCAGGATTGTTCTGTGGGCAGTGGCACTGAAGGGGTTAATCGCCGCATTGACTACAGGGGATGAGTGACGATCAGTGTTAGCTCCGCCCCACCCCGGCTAACTGCTGCTCGTCCCATCTGCACATCTCGACGGCTCCGCATGAATGAAAGTGATATCTCAGCTCTCTGATCGCATCTGCCCGGTCGGCCAATGTGAGGCGGCCGTGCCGGAGCTCAGAGCGGTGACATCATCAGCAGCCAATGGGCTCGCATGGTGGAGCTTGCTGCAGCTGGAGGGGGGGGGTCGGGGGCTGTGAACATAACTGATACATTCCTCACGGTGAGATCGGGAGATGGGGGTCCGCACTTCAGCACCCCCACCGACATCAGAGGCATTCCTCCTTACAGCATTCCGAAGTGTTATCGGCAAGCTCAGGCCGGCAGGTGCTTCCTCCGGATCTGAGAGGATAAAATGGCCCGCGGCCAGCAACCCAGGTCCACCTGGCGCCTGCAGTGACGCTGTATTATTTATGTGCAAAAGATGGGAGGCAGCAATCTGTGGGAGAGATTGATTTTCGTGCCCCGTTTATTAATTTTATTCAACAAATGAAAATTACAGCTCCATGAGGTGCAGACGCGTGGCGAACACGTAACGTTCTCTTGTCCATCATTCAGGGTCCAAGCAGCAGTCATTTCTGTCTTTGTGTCCGTGTTTCCCGGAGCTGTTTTCGTAGCCGTTCTCCGCTCCGGCTGTCAGTCTGTTCATTTGCTGTTGTACCGCGTCAGATATTAACCAGGCCATGAAGTGTTTGCTTCCGCTTTGCTTTCGCTAATGCAGCGCGATCCGCGGCTAATAAACACCGCAGCCGCAGAGTCACGCGCCGTCAGGGGCCTCAACGTCACCCCCCGGTAACAGGACGTGTCCCAAGGCCAGCGCCATTATATGGTCTGCGACTTCCAGAGGCTGATTGGACTGACTAATCTGAGCGGTGTGTTATTGATTAAATCTTACAGTTTCAGGAAAGCGAAGAATCAGTTTCTGAGTGAACTTTTATATTTAAATTTTCACTTCATGTGAATGTAGGGTGCAGCGATCTCTCGGATGGACTGATTTACAAAACCATGATCAATTTTTGAAAGAATAAAATATAAAGGAGTCACAGTGGAGGGCTTGCTTTCTAAGGTATTCCCCCAAGCAATCACTTGTCCAATAACAAATCACGACCACTGCCGCCGCATGCGTCTGAGAAAGCAGGGGTAGACATCTCTTGGCACAATTGGACCTTGCAGGGAGGGTCCAACAGTGGAATCACTCTACCAGTGCCGGGACTTGAACCTAGGATTTTCCAGTCACAGGTGTGGCATTCTAACCCACTAAATATACACCTCCCCTGCATGCCTTCATGAAACAAACTCACTCTCCCTTGTTTTCCCACCAGTTAGAGGATAAATATCGTTTTGCATTGACTCATCAAGCGCTTACTTGGAAGCAGTAGTAGATGGGAGCTTTTTGCCGCATGCGGGGGGGGTTGAGAGCGGCCCAGCTGACGTTTGCAAGATAACAGGGCCCTTCTCACACCGCGTCTGGCTGCGTGAGGAGAAGCGAATGTATCTGCTACATCTGAGCAGGGTGTGATGTGGCAGGCGAGGCGGACACTCCAGCTGGGCCATTACCCCGTCTCTGTGCTTCTTCACACACTTACTTCTCTTTATGTTGCTAAAACATTGGCCTTTTTCATAGCTAAATCTTTTACAAAGTTATATTGGGTTTTTTTCTTGCCATGATCTCAGAGAGTAGCGTTTCAGAGCCTCGTTCATCACCTGCTGACATTTATTGATTAATCAATTTAATGTCTATAGGAAACAATTCGTATTTCTTCAGAGAGGATCTATCTCTGCATCCGCCTTTCAGTGTTGTGTAGGCAGCGTTGGAAACATCCCATGCTTTTCCACATCGCCGTGGAAATTATCATGCCTGCTCTTCCTTGGGTGACTGATCGGGTTGGTGTGGTTATGAATTCAAGACCCTCCGATCTATAAGAGCAATGACCTGTGACCTGAAAGGCCTGCAAATTGGCCATTACTAAGGCAGCCCTTTGAAGATGAGATGGTATCACAGGTTATATGTCACAATTGGCTTTCCTGTTTCTGATGGCTGTCTGCAACACTTATAATGATCTATCCATGAGCATTTTATAGCTTTACAAATCAAAAAATGCTAATTACCAATTAATTGCAGTTTATGTATTTATAGCTGAGCATAAGTGGATTTTCTTTACACCAGTTTGATATGGGTGTCATTTCCTAATGTTGCTCTGCTTTAAAGAGTCCAGCTTAAAAGCTCATTGGCCTGAAATTCCAGCCCAATTGGAACATTTCAAGTTGCTCAGAGTGTTTTTGTGCTGAGAGAATTTGGAGACACAAAAAAGCTTCACCGGTAAGGACCCAAACAAACATTTTTAACATCATTTGCACCATCTGTTATTGACTGATGAAAAAGGCTGATTGCATTCATCAACTCTAACTTCTTTGCATTGGATGTGACTCGTGATGGTTTGTGTTTTTCATCTCAATCCACGGACTGACAGTCGCTCATCTCTCTGTTCTCTGTCACTTTCTCTATCTCCAAACTGTGCTTTCCTACCTGCAGCCTTGGCTTTGATATTAACAGACACATGCCTGGAACATATTGCCTGCAATGAAATATAGAACATTTAAATGCATGATTTTGGACATAATTACAGATGAGCAATACTACATTTTCACAAAATCGTTTTGAGAAATATAAATGATTGAACTAAAGCATTTATATAGTTCAGATTCACTCCCATGGTTTTCAAGAAGCTAACGCAGACCGCAGTGCCCGTCGGTGCAGACCGCAGCGCCAGTCTGTACAGACCGTAGTGCCCGTCGGTGCAGACCGCAGCGCCCGTCTGCCTGTGCTTATCACCGGCAGCCCAGGCTGGATGTTAGGACCAGAATGCTGGCCAGATTTTTGCCGGCATGACCAATCAGAGTGCCTCAGAGAAACAGACACCACAGTGTGCTGGTGGGAGAGACCTGGTAGCCAGTGAACGAGCGTCCTTTCCTCTCATCTTGTCATCTGGTGCTCGGTGGCTTGGTGGAGGAGGGGCGGAGCAGCTGAGCAATAAGCACGGCCATCCCCTCCCCCCAGACCTCATCACTGGCGCCCTCTACTGGCTGTGTGTGTGGAACATTACATCAGCATCCAGGTTACAATGACAATAAGGGTCACCCTAACAATGCACCTCCAGGTGCAGTCTAGCCCACCCTGCGGGGGGACGAAGGGCACGAGCCCTCTCCTGGCGTGGCCCCAACTCACCGGCTGCCCACCCCCATCAATATTCATGGCCTGTTTGACCCCTACGGGCAGGTCAGTTGGAAATAAAGCAACCCCATAGTGAGCCTTTCTGTGTGACGGCTGATTACTTCTGACAGGAAGAGTTCACTGATGAGTTTATCAAAGAATGAACTGCCCTTCTTCATATTTAACTGAAGTTTAATCATAAGACTGGCGTTTCTTGGTAATGAATAAAGATGACCTACTTCCTAAAGCAGTTTGATATTTTAGAGGAATCTCTCGACTTTCTGCTTCGCTGAATCCCAGATGCACTCGAGCCTTTGTGTGTAATGTGCTGAGGAAGATGCTGATGTGTGCTGTACATAGGGTACTGTTATGAGGCTACGGTCTGTGTGTGCGTGTGTGTATGTGTGTGTGTGTGTGTGTGTGTGTGTGTGTGTGTGTGTGCGGTCTCTGTAATAATAGCATTTGAATTTCAGGTATCCATGTATCTATATGTGTGACTTCATTGATTCTGTGAAGAATTATTATGTCATTACTGCACAGGATTACATACTGGGACATGCAGTGTGATTTAAGTTACCGAGCATCTATAAACTGACCGATTATTTACAAATAATGCAGCGATTTTACCCCAAATAAATCGCAGTTGTGAGGCATTTAGTGTTCCATATATTGCCTATAATACTGTACTGGCTGTGATTACCCTTCAAGCTGCCTTTTATTAAGCTGAGGCACTGTATGTCCCTCCAGGCTTCCGTAAACTTCAGATGCGTGCCATGTGCGTCGGGAATGAAAGTCATAGGAGCATAGAAGCGGCGCAAATTCTGGAATTTTCTCACGTCCTTTCATTTTCTAGTTCCCCTGATAATGTCTCCTTCTCCAAACCAATGCTACCAACAGTGACACCCACACAGCCACTTCCAACTGAACAATTCCATTCCTAAGCACCTTTCAGTTTTGTATTTGGTTTAGCTCTAGTACTATAATTCTTGCAGTGCTGCAAAACTGTATCAGTGCCTGCAGTGTAATTTTTGCAGTGGGGGAATAGTGGGGGTTTGTCTGTGCTGTGGTGCATATTTGTGATGAATGACACCTTTAGGCGATGGACAAAAGAATGGAATCACCTAACGGTATAATGATATCAAAGACCTATTGTGGAGTAGCCAGGCTGAGCCTTCAACACACCTTCAGTCCTTCTTGGAATGCTGTCATACGAGAACTTATTGTAGTACAATATTGTCCCGTTCTTCAAGAAGAAATCTCACCAGTTCTTTGCACTCTATGCCTCACAACTTTCCATGAGGGTTCAGTGAAGCTCAGCTCTGATGACCGGGGATGCTGTGGAAGACACTTAGCTTCATTTTGGAACCACACTAGAATTTGTTGATCAGTGTTTATGGAGGCATTGTGATCTTGATGATCTGCGAGTACAAGAGCAGTGTTTGCACCAAAGGTCCATCTGGCCCTGTGAAATGGTCTCGTACTCCTTGGCCGTCATACCGGCATGCACAGCGATCACGTGACCCCGTGACTCCCATGGCGTGAGTGTCCATACGCTTACGGCTGAAGGCATCCTTTGGCTTCCTCCAGGAGTAACCTCTCCAGACTCTGTAAAGAGGGTGAGAGCTTGACTCATCAGAACATATTACTTCTTACACCAGGTTATCCATCTTCGTGCACTGGAACGGATACAAGTCATTTCCGAATGGAAGCCTTGCCATAAATTTTACCTTTAGTCAAACTCACAGCATGCAGGTCTTTTTAAACTGGGTCACTCAGAGAGGTGCTGATTCAGTCCTGATTCAGTCCATCCTCCATAGTGTTTAGCTGCCGTCCGGTCTCTGTCGGTCTTTCCGTATCAGTGAGTTTTGGCTCACTTTAGCTGACGCAGTTTGTTTGCCGTATGTTGTTCTGATTTCT
>JABFEB020000113.1:16367368-16383265 GCA_019775895.2 Stomatorhinus ivindoensis
AACCCCCCACAGACCCTTTTTATGAAACACTGTTTTGTTACCATAGCAAATTGCTCCCACGCAGTTGTTCAGGCAAATTGCAGTTCTAGCTCCCTCTGTTGGTGGAATAAAAAATCAACCTTACAATTTTTTTGCCTAAATAGACAAAGTCACTTGCCATGCAGGTCAGGAGCACTATAGTTATAATGGACGTTGAAAAGCAAACATCATGTGATCAAAAATAAGAGAGCAGTCTGTATGATGTGTCTTTGCAAGCAGAATCAATATTTGTAGACTCTCAGTGTCCATATATTGCACGTAAGAATCGATGAAACCGCCGGCCTTAGTGTTCTTAGAGGAGTCGTACGATTGAGGAGAGTCATCCCTGATGCATCCCTCCCCCCTCGGCCTCCTGGCCCGACCTACGTCTTCGCCTGTCAGGTGTCGGAGACGCTGGTCCTGAGGAACGGCGACTTCTTGATCCGCGACTGTCTGACCAATGCGGGCGACTACGTCCTGACCTGCCGTTGGAACCATGAGGCGCTACACTTCAAGATCACCAAGGTCCTGATCAAGTCCAGCGAGTCGCACGTCCAGTACCTACTGGAGCAGGAGAGCTTCGAGTCGGTGCCGGCCCTGGTGTGTTTCTACATGAGCCAAAGGCGACCCGTGTCCCTGCAGAGCAGTGCCCAGATCTACTGCCCCATCAACCGCACCCTACCCCTGCGCTACCTGGAGGCCACTTTTGCCCTGGCCAATGGCAGGAAAGGCTCCGCCCACTCTCCGTCCAACCAGAGAGGGGCCTACATTAAGAGGCGGAGCGTCACCATGACAGATGGCTTGACAACAGAAAAGATCATACCTCACAGGTGAGTGCGGGACCGTCGGAAGTTTCAGGTGCAGTGGGTTTTTGTCTCAGGTATTAGAGTGCCAATAAAAGAATATACATCAACATAAACTCTACATTTACATTTATTTAAAGGCTTTTATCCAAAGCGACACAGGTGAGGTAGATGGGACGTTACAGCCATACAAGGGTCGAGGAGTCAACTGGGGGTTAGTGCAGCTAGACTGAGCTTGCGACAAGTGACCAGTGACAAGCACAAGTCGGCATCGGGGCCAGAGCCATGGCACATGCTACAAAGAATTTAGCGGGAAGCTAACGAGACAGCTACTCAAATCAAAGAGAGCCACGGGTAATAAGAGCATTCGGGATATAGGCAGGAGAGCAGCAGAGTGATCGCAGATGAAGACGGAGCAGGTCGGTGCTCGGAGGGATTCCCGAAATAGCCAAGTCAAGAAGGATGCCGATGACCGGATGTGGTACAACGTGACACCGATGCGTAGGAACTTTCTGCTGACGTATGGGTTCTATAGGCCTAAATGTGAATAACAGGCATTTATTTGTAGATATTTATCATTTCTGTGGTAAATCTTTTGGTAAAGCTGCTGCAGTTCAGATGCCAGTAGGCTGGTATTTTGCTTCCTGACCCATCTGAGCCCAGACAGTTTTTCATGCTCTATATAAGGCCGAGACTCTCTTTGGTGACACTTGTGCTGTTGGCGCTGGCGGACACAGCAGAGCGGAGAGGGCTGCCGGTGAACTGAGGGAGCAGGTGGCCGGTGATGAGTTTAGCACGGCCTATCTGGGTCATGTCGCCGATTCAGAGGAACACAAAGGTCCCCCCCACATTTCACCGTGTCCAGGAGCACAGTCTAGGACAGCATGAATCCACCCATGATGTCCTCTAGCTGCTCTTCGCGTCTCTTGCATGTGTATGAGATCCACACTCAAAACTCCCTGGTTGCAACAGTTCAGTGACCATGGCTCAAATCAGCAGCACTGTGAACAACATTTGCTACAAACCAAGAGACCTATACATTTATAACATGTAAAGTATTAAGAGCAAGGCCTTTCAAGCTCCTGTTGGTGACAGATGGCAGTATATCAGTTATTCTGGGGTTGTAGACAGTGGGGGTGAAATAGCTAAAACAGTTTTTTAATCACATTTCTTACAACGTCACTACAAACACACAGTCATGCATCTGCTGAAACACAAGCTTTGCAAAAATGACTTCAGCTCCGATATAATGTCAGCATTTGACAGAGTTCGTCACAGGTCATGAAGGGCATCTCTCAAGGCTGACCCCAGTCTGTCACATTGTTTTATCTCTTCGTCTTCTCATAAAAAGCAGAAGAGGTTTCTTTCATTTTTCTGGCAATGTTCTGCAGTCATACCGAATGCCATCCATCCATCCATCCATAAATCCACCTTCCAGCTGTTTCCCTTGGTCAGGGTTGTGGGTCATACCTGATACCTGATGATGTAATTGTCAAGAATAAAGAGCAATCAAAGCCGACTTTATTTCTCCGTACGTTTGCTAGCCCGTCCACAGTCCACCATAAGGAGGCAATGAGGAACTGTGCCCTTAGTATGGACCAGATCCAGGAGTTTCGCTGCCCTCTGTCCCCTGTTGGAGAAGCTCCCTTATCTCCAGCATACAGCTCAGGTGAGTTATGTATCCAGGCATCAAGATACCTCATCGTTTCATTCCTATCAGCCCTGCTTTGTATTCTCATTTTAACACAGTTTTGGAGATAGAGTGCAAAGTAACGAATAATAAAGATGAAGGAAGTCAGGTGAGCGCTGTGTGACCTGTGTGTGCCTGTGTGCCTCCCCTGTGCTCTGCAGTTACCAAGCACAGGAACACCGCGGGGGTCAAGGTGCTGGAAGTCGTGCCTTCATCTCCCATCCTCAGGCGCTCCAGCGAGCCCCAGCTTAGTCCCTCCTCCAGCACCGACGCGGCCCCCCAGGAGCCAGCCTCCGGCGGCCACCCCCCCACCCTCCACGGCTTCCTCTCCACTGCGGCGGGCAGCAGCTACTGCGAGCTGCACCCCACCCCGTCCCCTTCCCCAGCACCACCTCCCAAGAGCTACGTGGAGCGCCTGCGTGTGGAAGAGGGCCGGACCGCGCACCCCGGCAAGGAGGACGGGGGCGAGCCCTTCACGGCACCCCTGGTGGAGACGGCCTCCTCCTTCAATCCCAGCAAATACCAGTCGGCGCTGATGAGCACTGACAACAACCCCCTGGAAATGGGCATCCTGAAGCGGGTGAAGGAGCTGCTGGGAGAGGCGGACGCCAAGACGGCCGCCAAGCACATCACCAAGGCCGACTGCACGGTAGGCTGCTGCCCCGCGGGCCCCCGAGGGGCGGGGTCTGCCTGAATGGGCCAGCGTGCCGGGAAGTCATGACAGGTTAACTATTTCAAAAGATGACATCATCACGACTGACTTCACTCCCAGGCGAACGGAAGCAATAGAACGGGATAAATTATTTTTCAGAAATAGATACTGTACTGAGCAAAGGTTGTAGGCTGGCTGCGAAAGGAAGCTGTTTATCTGGACAGTAAGTGTATATTGTTTAAGAAAAAAAAGCACAATTTTACATTACGATATATGGGAATGAACAGGAATTTGTTCTGTTCTCCAAAAAGTCACCGGTATCTAGTTGGACGGCTAGATGAACACAGGTTCCCAAAGCTCTCCTCAGGGGCACCCCAGCCATTACACATCAGAGGGGATTTGAGACCCTGGCAGATTCAGGGGGGCTAGCAATTCTCAGGGCTGCTTGTGTACGTAAAATTATAGGTGACATTTGGTGGTGGACCCAAGGTGACATTTTGTCAGGGAGGCCGGAATTTCGACCGACGCCTTTCCCACTAACTCACTTAATTAATTAACTTAATTAGTTAAACAATTTTATGATGTACTGATGAGCCGAACATGCTGTGCTAGTGGTCGAGTTCACAAATACACTGATTTATTGGAAATCAAGCGAATGATGTGGTGACTTTAGGAGAGACCCGACTGACACACTATTACGGACCAAAAAAATCATAGTCTTACACAAGCATGAAGATCATTTAAGCATCATTTTCTTTGGCAGCCTAAGGCCTGTATGTTTCAGTGTATAGTTTTTCACAGGAATAGTAGTCACATGTCATGTCAGAAGGGAGAGTAAAGACACAGAGCCATCAGCTGTACCCCGATGGAGATCCCTGTAAGTGTTTTTGGATGGCCCTGCCTAAGCATATGCGGCATTCCCCTCCTGCTGCGCAGCCAGAGAGGCGCAGATCTGCGCAGCCATGCGGCATTCCCCTCCCGCTGAGCCCGTGTCGCGGCGTGAGAGACTCCGCACGGCTCTCGTGGATATTTACCCTCCCCCGACTGAGTCTGACACCCCCCGCCGTGCTTTTATTAACGGAGTCCCACGGAGCCGCGTCTGTCCCCGGAAAGGTCATCGGGGCGCCGAGCTCACGGACGGTGCCACATAACGGCGCGTGTAGCACGACACGTCCACACTAATTAGCACCCAAACGGGACTGGGCTCAAAGGTGGGAATATCGAGCAGTGCATGATGACGCTGTATTTATGGCACAAAAAAATGATTCCATGGGCAGCAAATTAACAGCCAATTAAGTGCCCAATGCAGTTTAGCATGGAGAAAAACAGCATCTCCCTGTGTGGTCTCCAGGTTGCTAGGATACTAGGTGTTACCAAGGAGATGCAGAAGATGATGGGGGTAGGCTCCGGACTGGAGCTGCTGACTCTTCCGCATGGACACCAACTCCGCCTCGACCTGCTGGAAAGGTGAGAGGGTGAGGGCGGTCGCTATGGTAACGCACTGCAGCACAGGGTAACACACCACGGTGTAACGCACCACAGCATGTCAGACTGCATGGTATCATGTCACAGTAGAACACACTGCAGCATAATGCACTTGAGCATAATGCACTGCACACCGCAGGATAATGCACCGCATTCATAATGCACCACAGCATAATGCATGGCAATGTAACACACTGCAGCATAATGCAACACAGGGTAACAGACCAGAGTGTAACACATCACAGGGTAACAAACTACTGTAGTGAGTACTGTGTAGTGAATCACAGAGTAAGGCACCACAGGGTAACACACCACAATATAACACACACTGCAGTGTAACACACCAGAATAGAACACCCACTCCAGTGTAACACACCACAGTGTAACACACCACAATATAACACACACTGCAGTGTAACACACCAGAATAGAACACCCACTCCAGTGTAGCATACCACAGTGTAACACACCACAAGGTAACACACACTGCAGTGTAACACACACTGCAGTGTAACACACCACAATATAACACACACTGCAGTGTAACACACCACAATATAACACACACTGCAGTGTAACACACCACAATATAACACACACTGCAGTGTAACACACCACAGGGTAACAAACTACAGCGTAGTGCATCACAGAATAACACACCACAGTGTAACGCACCACAGCGTAACTCACCACAATGAAGATCACTCTCTCTGGGTCCACATACTGCCCCAAATGTCCATTGCCAGCTGCTGTAAATTATGCCATATGGCCCCTAGTTTGGTCAGTGTATATATTTAATTCAGCTTATTCCTTATTCATGATGATATAACAGCAGGTGAGGGATTAGGATGACAGCGCCCCCTAGTGTAACGCAGAGCTGGCCCCTTTCCTCTTCCAGGTTCTACACCATGTCCATCATGGTGGCGGTGGACCTGCTGGGATGCACAGGCAGCACGGAGGAGCGGGCCAGTCTCCTGCACAAGACCATCCAGCTGGCCGCTGAGCTTAAGAGCGGCCTGGGCAACATGTTCGGCTTCGCCGCGGTGATGCGGGCGCTGGAACTGCCACAGGTGGGTCATGGGGCAAGGGACCTTCCGTTCGGCCCGGGAAGGCCAAGGCCCCTGGCGGCTCAGCTTCCGCCTTCCGCTCCCTCTCAGATCTCGCGGCTGCAGCAGACCTGGTCGGCATTACGGCAGAGACACACAGAGGGTGCCATTCTGTACGAGAAGAAGCTGAAGCCTTTCATGAAGAACATGAACGACGGCAGAGGTGCGGTGCCGCTGGCCGCCGGGACCTCCCACCAAAATCACGTAAAGTTATGCTGAAGCTGTGATTGCATCCAAGTGCCCCCCTTGACTCCTTCTTTGGTTTGATCCATCCCAGAGAGCTGTGCCCTCTCCAACACCTCCTTTCCTCACATCATCCCTCTGCTGTCCCTCCTGGAGAAGGGGGTGGTGGTTATCGAGGGGGCGGAGCCATGGGAGAGCACGGAAACGGGAGTCGATGTGGTGATGAATCACCTGGAGGCGGCACGTACCATCGCACACCATGGGGGAATCTATTGTACCAATGCGGAGACCAAGCTGCAAGGTAGAAGGGTTTCCTGTGTCCATTCCTGTAAAGCAGTGTTTGCCAATCCAGTCCTCAGGGGCCTGCAGACAGTCTACATTTTTGCTCCCTCCTAGTTCCTGGAAACAAAAATGTAGACTGTCTGGCAGGGAGCATGGAGGGAGCAAAAATGTGGACTGTCTGTTGGTCCCAAGGACCATATTGGCAGGCACTGCAGTAGAGGATCTTGTCTTTTTGATAAATATGAGCTCACAAATATGGGCTGACATTAAAGTATGTGTTGTGGACTGATTAAAATCTCAGATGACGGGAATTTGCTGGAAGGTCACCTCCATGTAGATTTTTGCTTCGTTCTTTTCCATTAATAATTAGCTACGCCAAGTTATTGATTGCCATGAGCCAGGGCCGGATAAATGCTATGGATGATGAACTGCATTTCAGAGGAAATACAGATTCCATATTTAACCACCGATTAATGCATTGGAGCTGAATGCCAGACCCACATGGTCTGCACCTCCTTGAACATATTCATTTTGTGTAAGACATTTTTCACCCTGAGCCAAACCCTCTGTTCCTGCAGGTTTCCAAGAGAGAGAAGACTTGCTGGAGGTCTTCTGCACAGAGTTTCAGATGAGGCTGCTCTGGGGCAGCCGGGGAGCTGAAGGAAGCCAGACCGAGCGCTACGAGAAGTTCGACAAGGTCTTGACGGCCCTGTCCAACAAGTTGGAGCCACCAGTGAAACACAGCGAACTATAGTAGCAATACAGCGCCTACGTGTGGCAGAAGAGAGCTTCTCCCCCCCACTGGTGTTGCCCCTGGATGGGTCCAGTGTCTGAGATGGGGAGTCCAAAGACAATATCGACTTGTGGCAAAAAAGCAACTTCGGAACTGTTTTGTATCCCTAAAGGAAGCAGAAATAGTCAAAGTCTCCCTTAGGAACCTTTATCTGTCTGAAAGATCGACATTCCAGTGAGAAGGAAAAGGGAGCGCGTTCACCCGCTGTGCAGAGGCAAGAATTCCTGTAAATACTGTAAACGTGTTCGAGTTTCATCCGCCTGTCTCCGGAACACGTCGGGGCTGTGCGTACTTTCGTCAGAGCTCTCGAAGCATCTCGCCATTCTTGGGCTTGTCAGGGGGAAAAAAATGCAGTGTCACCATTTCATTCGCTTCTGAATCCAGGCCTGTCAGAACCAGGTGGAACGCAGTTTATGCAGGATCAGCGCGGCGTTCCCTCAGAGAAAGAACACTGCTCTATTGCAAGCTTGCAAGGGCTGCATTTGCCCCCCCCCGCTGTGGTACGGCTTGCCGGTTGCTGTTCCAGATATAGCCCTTACCATACACATGCAGACACACGCTAACAGACCTCACAGACTTTGAATGTATGTTGCCAAACTTTGTCTGTGTCTCTTGGGCTTTTCTGATTCCCATCTCACACGGTTCAGGGCTCTGTGTTTGCTGTCTGGAGCTGGATCTTATTAGCATTCAGAAACTCGGCTCTGAACAGCTATCTCTGCTCTTCTTCCAGCTTAGTCCTAGTAGTATGTTTACCCCACATGTGACCCAACTCCAAAACTTGCACAAAACAAATACTGTTCTCCTGTCTCAGGATCCTCCCCCCAAAAATGTCTTGTGTCCCCTTGAGTTCCTTCAAAAACCTTCTTCTGCCCTGCCTGTAAATGACTGTACAGTTTATTATGATCCATTCAGCCTAATATAATGGTGTGTGTGTGTGTGTGTGTGTGTGTGTGTGTGTATGTGTGTGTGTATGTGTGTGTGTGTTTTTCCAAAGCCCGTGTGGGCATTCCATTCCACTCCATTCAATGCCATTCCACTCCACTCCATTCAATTCCACTCCAGTCCATTCAATTCCATTCCACTCCACTCTGCATTATCCTACGTGACCTTGACAGGCATTGCCGACATGACACATCTTACTTGTGCAGTTTTGTCCGAGTTATAAGCCAATGCGAATGTGATTCTTGCACAACTTAAATATTCGACAGGGATTCGTGGGAATCCACAGACAACCTCGGGGAATCAGTTGCTCTAATTGATTGGATTTACTTTTTTCCCTCTCAGTTTCATTGCAGTTGGACTCCCTGGGTTCTTAGTAGTCATCTGCACCTCCTTCTGATGAGCAGTCGCTGTCTTTCACCGTGTATAATGGTGGACAAGTCATACACAGTGATAGAACAGAGGTGTTCATATCAGAAGCTGGTCAAACAGGGGATCTTTATGGAACAAAGGATGGAGTGTGTTGCCACACCCTCCTTCCTCTGCGTTCCACCCCCGCTAAATTCTCATCCTTTCCATGTGGGTTTCAAAACATGAACTGCGGAGCTTATTTTTTTGACTGTTCTAGACAATTCTATTCGTGTATTCCAATGAATTTTGATTTGGCTCATACAGAATACGATATATCCACTTCGAAATTAAATAAAAATGGACCACCGCTTCAGCTGGGGTTGCCAGTGTGGAGGGATGCAGCTCCAAATCCCCTAGCCGCTGCTCTTCACAGAGTTGCCAGGTGTCATGGGGGAGTTGGCCAAGATGTCACAAGTGTCCCACGCATGTCATTTACACCCTCGGCCACTCGATACCTGCACTGGGTTGCACAGGATCCCAAGCATTTACTTCCTGTTGTAAATAATCATTCTTAAATAATTTCCTACATATGTCATATTTTTTTCAACTGTGTTTCTTTTTCAAGAAATAAAACATCGTTTGCTTGTGTCAGTAGGCCTTGGTGGTTAATACTGCATATGTGTGTGTTTACAGCTTTGTCAGTCGGGTTACATACACTAGTTTTTATTCCAGTTACATTGCATGTCCCCAGACATGAGAGGTCTAGCTTTAACAGTGTGGTTTGTGGCATAACTCAGCTTAAAGCTCGCACTGCATTGCACTTCATGTCATAATTATTAATACTGACTGATCACAGGACACACGCATGCGCACCAGACCATCACAGGACACACGCATGCGCTCCAGTCCATCACAGGAGACACGCATGCGCACCAGTCCATCACAGGACACACGCATGCGCTCCAGTCCATCACATCACATCCTAACCCTAAACCTAAGCCTATCTACACACCTCTGGACTGTCAGAGGAAAGCACATGACAAAGACATGCAAAGTCTACACACACATACAGAGCAGTGTGTGCATAATGAAATACAAAGTTATAATTATAAGAATTACAAAAAACACACAGAGACTTTCTCATCAGTCTCAGTGAAACTGCGAGCAAAGGGACAGGAGACAGTTTTGTATTGGGGGGGCACAACTGAATAATTCAAAGGAAAATGTCTATTTATAGGGATAAATGAAATCAAATTAAATTTTGAAGGGAACTCCCCCCAGTTCCTACTGCCCTACTGCTAGTTATTGTGTGTTATAATAACCATTCTGCTTAT
Source organism: Stomatorhinus ivindoensis (assembly GCA_019775895.2). Lineage (NCBI taxonomy): Eukaryota > Metazoa > Chordata > Actinopteri > Osteoglossiformes > Mormyridae > Stomatorhinus > Stomatorhinus ivindoensis. Next base: position 16,377,005 of record JABFEB020000113.1, read on the forward strand.
CACTAAAGGTGAAGTTCAGCATTAAACAACTGAACAAGCTACTTTTTAAAATCCTTAGAGGACAAATACAAGAGGCAGAAATGGGAGATGGATTTGTTTGCGGTTGTAAATTTCTGTAAGTCAGCCACCATTAAATGCTGTTTCCTTTTCATGAGAGCTGACAGAGTGGTTGAGAGACGTGCATTATTTAGCGTGCCTTAAGGGGGATTCGGTATGTAATTCACCGGCTAATTATTACAGGGACTCCAGACATGTTCCCATATATGAACATATGATCAGAAACTAATTAAATTCTCATTATTCGGTCGAGACTGAAATTTTATGTGGTTTCTTATATGAAGAAAGAGAAATCAGGGCAAACTCTGTCATATTAGCATTATCATTAATATTTATGCTTCCATTAATATTGAGTTTAATTACTCCTTTAAAATGAGCAATTTGTGAAAGGAAGACGGCAGCAGACAGATTTTATGCTTTGAAAATGTTGAATTCTTTTATTGTTTTAGATAAGCACGTTGTACACTGGGCACAAATAAATAAATATATTCCATCAGAAACCACCAAGTTGTTTCCTAGCTGGGGGCAGGAAGAAATTTAAAGGGGTAAAACCTCCATTTTGTTAAGGGTGACGATACATAGGGCAGTGTTGCTGACCTGTGTTGCTCGGACATGTTCCCATTGATATCGGGCAACAAATTTCTACTTGAGAATCTTTGAGTGACAGTGGGCAAATCTTCATGATTATCCAGATCCAGATGAGTTGCCCTTTGTTTCACCTGGTTGGCTGTTGCCCAGCAACATTGCTCAAAAATGCCTTGTATATCTTTATCTTAAGGCAGGGGTGCCCAACTCCAGTCCTGGGGGGGGCAGAGCCCTGCACATTTTTAGGTTTCCCCTCATTTAACACACGTGTTTCAACTCCTTGTGCTAATTACCACACAGCTCTTGAGCTGAATCATTTATGGTGGAACAGGGAAAGAACTAAGCTACACAGGGCTCCGGCCCCCCAGGACTGCAGTTTGACACCCCTGTCTTAAGGCATCAAATGTGAACACAAGGTCTTCCAGCAGTGACAACACACCTCTGAGAAGAAGGAAGTGAAAAGAACGAGGGTATGAGAGTGTGGGGAGCACAAGTTCTGTAGCTCTCAGTGATCTAATGCACTGACCAGCACTAACAAGGTTCTGCAGGAGAATGTAGGCTCATCTCAGACGGTGCATATTCACAAATTTCACGAGGATTGTGTGGGAGGCAGGGGTGTTAAAAATGCCCAGTTCAACATCCCCGCCTGGTGGTCATTTACGGAATGGTTTTAAGCCACCGTCACTTACATAGCGGACAGGGGATGTAGCAGCCTTCGTGAAGAATGAATGGCTCTTTTGCTGTACTGTGATGAAAATGATAGAGCACCCCCAGGAGAATCTCCAGAGGTTATTCTGTCCCTGTGCCCAGAATTATGCATGGCAGGCCTGGGCAGGAATCACCCTGGGTGGGAGACCAACCGATCACAGAGCAAACACTCAGACACTACGGGTATCATTTGGGCACTGACTTACTAGCTGTGGATGGGAAGCCAAGCATGCACAGGAAGTCGGTCCAGCACGCACAGGAAGTCGGTCCAGCACGCACAGGAAGTCGGTCCAGCACGCACAGGAAGTCGGTTCAGCATGCACAGGAAGTCGGTTCAGTTCGACTATAATGACAAAAATATTGAGTTGAGTTTAAGAGAACAGAATATCATGCAGATTCCATACATGCACAGCCCAGGACAGCATTCAAACCCGCAACCCTTAGGGTGTGATTGTGTATGTGAGTGTGTGCCACAAGGTCTGGGGAGGGGGGGGGGGGTCCTCATCTTTGCACCCCGAGCTCCCCAGCAAAAGCTCCATGTTCATCACTACCCAGTACTGTGTCAGATACTACTGATGACGTTTTCCTAGCAGTGCTGTACCATGACTGCAGTGCTGGAACGGCCCAGCAGATGGCAGAACTGAATCAGATTAAGGCTTTGAATTCTTAAAGGAACTAAACAACCAGCACAAGATGGTCTATGAGAAAAGAGCACAGAGAGGAAGTGAGGCGGGTGTCCAGCATAACTGTGTGAGTACAAATGGTTCCCTAGTGATGTGTAATGTACCGCAGTCACTTGGGCTTCCCCCATCAGACACCCCCGCAGCTGATTACCTGCCATACCCTCCTCCAGCAGCTAAGGCAGCACCACACTGACTCGATTGCATTTGCATGAACACAGCTGTACCCTGCCAGCCTCAATCTGTCATTACTACCATCCCCAGTCCAGTGCTCTCTACTGGGATATCGGTCAACTGCCACCCTGCAAAAACCCCCATGCCAGCTCTTAATCACCATCAATCTCATTAAGCCGGCCAACGATTCCCAATTCCAAATGGGTTATTTACTAACTAAATCCGTTTATCTACATACACATTAATTTGCCAAGCAGTTGTTTTTCTACAGAGCAACTGCCGTATTCTTTAAATTCACACTACAAACAGCAGTGTCTAAGTGCTTATGTCTGCGCTGCAGCGCCGTCTGGGTAACCTGCTCCGCCTGCTTTGTTTTTTTCTCCCATCTCGCCTCTCAGACAGTCTGAATGAAGCTGGCAAACACACTGATCTCCTTACACTGTTTACCCACATGCCAAATGCCCCCATACAGATTCAGTGGTACAGCAGGATATCTTCCAAGGCCATTTAAGTACTTTTCTCAAGGGTACAACGGCGATTCATGTCCGGGGATTTGTCCAGACATCCTTAAGTCAATGACAACACAGCTCCACTTCCTAAATGCTTTGTGCGACTGCGTCTGCCGAAAGTCAATCCAGCGGGAATGAGACTGACGTCCCTCTGACTCTAACACTACATGTGTCACTACGTCTTTGGTTGTTTTTTTTTTTTATTTTCCACATATTCCAATTTCAACACCCGTCTGCCTCCTGAAGACAGACCCAGCATGACACGTCTCAACACAACCACATAACCTTTACCAAGACTTATTAGGGATAGACAATATCATTGACTTTATTGCGATGCAATACCAAGTAAATATTATGGTTGGTATCCACATATCAACACAGATATTAGACCCAACCCTGATGATCAAATTTCAGGGGGGAGGATGGAAAAATTTGCCCCTAGTTTCTGCTCCTTTGGAAGGCGTCATATTCTGCTACCTATTATAAAATATACAGTTTGATGTTAGAGTGGATTCTCAAAATGAAACATTCTGATGAAAAAATTGGACATTTCAATCTGTTCATCATCGTCCCACACACCCTTAATGCATCTCCTCTCACCGCCGGGGACGCCCATGTTTGTTTGTCTCTTTAACTGACTGATAAAACACCCCCTTCCCCCCGTTTAAAATGGAGTGCTTCACTCTGAACTTTAACTTCACTCTGTAGACAAGAGTTACAGCCATTTGGAATCCATTACAGTCTCCTTTGGTGCATAGGCCTTGATCACCTCTCATTCATTTCCCCTACTTGAGACGCCTACAGATGCTTCATGGAGTCTACAAGCAGTCTGGCAGTTCTCCACTTCATGGGAATAGCTCCATCTTAACCCTTGCAAACTGGTACCAGAATCAGGCGCGACCTGTTGTCTCTGGCATCCGCTCTCTCACACTTGGCTCCAGTCATAACACTGTTTGGTTTGTCATAACATTTCTCTGCTGGCGATACTGGTCTTTTTTCTGCCCCAAGATCACAGCTGCTGTACACGGATCTTCCAGGCTATTTCTGCTCTACTGGGCCTTGTCCTTGGCTTCTCTGGTTTCAGGAGACGCTGCCTCCTGTTCCTCAAGAACTGAAATAACAGCCACTGGTCAGAGGACCTAGCAAGCTTATCAGAAAGGCAGGTCTCAGTCATTTTTGATCTATGAGGGAAGGCAGCATGGCAACGTCAGTGTTCTGCACCACAGGAATGTTTCCATTAAGGGACTTATGTGCCCGTCTTTGGCCGGGGGTCTTAAATTCAGTCTCCTCACTCATTTGTTCCTCACTGACAGACCCAGTGTTCCGACCAAAGCTTCTACACCAGTCCTTCTTTCAGTGCCTTACTTCCACAAATCCTCCCAAAATCACCCCAAATCACAGCTATTGTCGCTCACAATCAATAGATTTCCTAAGCCATTTACAAACCGTGAACCGGACATTGTTGCATCTCCTGAATACTTGAAACTATTTTGGACTCACTCCGCAAAGTCAGCAGTAAAGCAGGCAGTGGGGGTGCTCATTAAGTAGTGATATCTGATTGGCTGGAGGCTGCTTCCACAACAACTGGCTCCCAGGCTGAACTGAACAGGCTCTTCTCCCCTGGAAACATCAGGCCTGTCTCATAGCAGATAATTCATATCCCAGGCCTCCTGCCAGGATAGGTTCTAACACATATCCATGCCAATTTCAGCTTTAAATGCTGAAAACAAAATATGCGTTTAGCATTTTATCTCGTTGTCTTATTTCTGATCTATCGGGGGAAATAGTATGACTTGATATTTAACGATATTTAAGATCACGGGTGGGGTGGCATGGTGGTACAGCGGTTAGCACTGTTACCTCACACCTCTGGGACCTGAGTTCAAGTCTCTGCTTGGGTTCCATGTGTGTGGAGCTTGCACGTTCTCCCTGTGTTGTTGTGGGGTTTCCCCCACAGTCCAAAGACATGCTGAGGCTAATTGGAGTTGCTAAATTGCCTGTGGGTGTGCCCTGCGATGGGCTGGCCCCCTGTCCAGGGTTGTTCCCTGCCTTGTGCCCATTGCTTCTGGGATAGGCTCCGGACCCCCAGTAGGGTAAGTGGATATAGAAAATGGATGGAGATTCACTGGCTTGCCACAAAAAAAGATTACATAAGTCACATCACATTGCTGCGGTAACTGAATGTTATGTAAGTCATGAGATTTGCCTTCTTATACCGTGACAGCGTATTTGCTTGAGTGCATGTTTGCGGCCTGTCGTCTAATTTATAGCCAAAGGCCAATGGCATTTGCTGAGCGCCTTAAAGCTTCGGTGAGCTGCAGTATTAAACAGGCCGGACTCTGCCTTACCAGTCGCACCAGTTAGTTCATTTCTAATGTTCAATACGGCTGATCGGAATGGTGCGGTCCATGATTCACAGTTTAACATTTTGTTATCACGACACTTTTTACGGCTCAACCCCATCTTTTATCTCGTAACGGACAGCCTATTTTCGCTGCGGTTCATTTCCCTGTTCTAACTATGGGATAAGAAAAAGAATCAATGACTTTTCTTTACGGTTGCAGTGACATTATCTGCCCGCACGGTCCCTTCCCGGATCGCCCCGCTCCGCTACTCGCTTGCGGCCTGAATGCTCTTATTTTGCACCTTGTCCTTGATCTGAATGGCTCTCTTGTTAGTTTCTTGTGTAGATACGGACTTGCACTTGTTACTGGTCATTCATCGGAAGTTCAGACTAGCTGCACTTACGCCAAGTTGGCTCCATGACAGCTGAATGTTTGTAATGTGCTTTATGCCTCAATAGTACCACTTTGAATAAATAAATGTAAATGTACATTTTTGTGATGCTGATTTCGAAGTAACACTTTTTGTTTCGTTAATGAGATAACATTCGTCACTATGTTTGCTGAACACTACGTTTATGTAGATCATTAGTGAAGCAATTCTGCTCGTCAGATTACAAACTTGCGTCAAAACATTAGCAGTGGGTTGTTTTGTTTGTGTCAGCCATTGTTCTCCAGTACTTTTTCCTCAAATCTTTGTATTGTTTATTTTTACAATTCTGTGCAAAAAGTGCACATAGAAAATATGTTAATATAAGGTAAATAAAGTCATACTAAATTAAAGAATTACAACGATCAATTGCCTCCCCGATTGTCAATTTGGATTATTCTTGTTGCTGTTATAAACCCACATTACACTTAAAGCATATAGTTTATTTTTGATTTTGCAATGAAGTTTTACTAAAATCCTACTAGTCCTGCTAGTCTGCGTGTCATCCATTAGATGGCAGCATAACCCCAGTCATTATATGAGCCAATTGGAGAACAGCTAATAATCTTGCTTATAATTGAATCTTAATGGATAGTTTGGTTTTTATCAGTATGCTTGATTATTGCTCTAACTCACGCGGGAAAAATGCAATTCAGAGTGCCACGAAAGAGACAGAAAAGCGACAAATAGCTCCCATCCTAGAAACGTGAGAAGAAACACTATTTACCAGAGGCAGAGAAAATGTGTTAATGCAGGGGTGGCCAGTCTTATCCACG
>JABFEB020000113.1:16383286-16395301 GCA_019775895.2 Stomatorhinus ivindoensis
GGGGGGATTTGGGTTAACCTTTAGATCAGCTGCTCAAAGCCAAGTGTGAGGACTCTTCAGCCAATCTAATTAGTGATCTAATTTGTGAGTTACAGCGAAAACCCGCACACACAACAGCCCTTTTTGGATGTTTGGCTACCCCAATATTAATCCATTAATATACTTTATAAAAAAAATAAAATCAGTTATTAAGAAAAAAATAATGCATCGAATAAAATATGTAAATATACTGGGATGGCCTAGCTAATTGTTAGCCTCATACCAGGATGTTATTTGTGGTGTATTTGTTTATTAGTTTGATGTACACTTCATCCACAGATGCCTTATTGCTGTTTTCTGTGTGCATGCGGCCTGGAGCCAGTGAGCATGGAAGGACATCAGACTGGCAGGAGTGGAACGGAGAGGAGGTGTGAGATTAGGTTGAAAGGGAAGGTTTCTGGCCTTATTAAAAGGCTCGGATGTGCGATCCGTCCACCGGACGTGACATGTGGCTGTCAGCGAGTGCAGTCTCCTCAGTGACAGGGCTGTACGTGACGTCCTTCAGATTTTCTTTCATCCCTAAACTGTGATGTATTGCAGAAAACAGCATCGCTGCCTTATGGGTTTACAACTGTGTTTAAAGCGCACTGGGGCTCTGGAGAATCCTTTACACTGATAGTGGTCAGCAAATTCCTAACTGATCCTTGTTGAAAAACTACCTCAGAACACGGGGGCAAGTGACTCGCACACAGACACACTTTCCTTGAAATTTAAGAAAAACAAATTCTTACAAATTCCTATTAAATTCTTAAGAAGTTCTTTTTTTGGCAGTAATTGTCGACTTTGAAAAGGTCGATACCTATCTGTAGGAGAACCTCGACTATAATAACTATTAAAGCTTTTTTCACCGTAATAAGTATTCCCGTATATTAGACTGGTGCAGAACTACAAATTTAATTAAAAATTAAATTGTATTTTTACTGCCGGCATTACCTTTTCCATTAGTGGTTGTGCATGTCTATTTAGTTTTTTTTATTTCAGAGATAAGGAGAAAAATCCATAGATTTTTATTGTGCTCTGAGAAGCCTTTTTCTTTATGTCAGCCTCAGTCCTGCCTTTTCGGTCATAAGAAGATTAGTGTCTTTATGATCCTAATTATGTCAGACAGACGATATGTGTGGGGTCCTGACTGGCCTTCTGTTTCTAAGAACATTTCTGTCCTGGGCCTGCGGTCCAGCCTGACCTGTGGAACTCTGGAGGAGAGGAGACTGACCATGTAGCATGTACTGGTTAAGGAAGTGTGACGGTGTAGCACGTTCTGGTGAGAGGACAGACACAATGTGGCGTGTTGTGGTTCTACTGGGAGAGAAGAGGAACAGCGTGTCGTATAATGGCGAGCTTAGCAAATGTGAAGTGACTGGACGACATGTCCTGGTGGTTTAACACTTTGTTATCTAAATCCTGGGGGCTTATTGAACAGTGGCCAGCCTCAATCTCCTTGTGAAGAAAGCCACCCCCCGCACACCCATCTTTCAGCAGACCAGATTCACATTTCAATTGACCGCGTCGTGGTGGTGGCTGCGTGTCTCACTTCATGGGACGTGGCCGCAACTCCATGCTTCTGGCAGAGCGCTGGAGGGGAGAGTAAGTTACGTTTATGAACCCCATCTGGAAAAGTGGAAAGGGGGGGGGGGCTCATTATTGAAAGCCACCATATTTCAGCATATGCTCAAAGCCATGTTTCAGAAATGCACTCCACTGCTCATTTCCAGTGCCGTATTAAGAAGTCAACGGCTTTCATCTCTGGGGATCGGGAGACACGAACTGCAATAGCTTCAGTACGCTTTTACAAATAAGATGTCCAATGCATTGGTGGTACTCGATAGGTGAACGGGCTCAATCAGTGACATGAAGACCGCCTTATGTATGAGGACACTTACTGTCAACTCACATGAGGATATGAATGTTAAATGTTCAAAGCAAGACAGATGTAGCCAAAGAACAGTCACATGATAGCCTTCCACTGATCCAATATATAACTCTTTTTAGAATTTCCGCATTACTTTGATGTAGGAATAACATTTATTGGCTGAAGGGGGGGGTGTGATACACCCCTGTTCACACTGGCCTTGTCCCAAATGTACTGACCCCCCCCCCGCTGATATTTTGCCCCAGTCTGTGTCCACTGGCTGCTGCCCCTTTGCACTCTGACTTCCAGATTTCCCGTGTTCACCTCGGCCAGACTCTCCATTACCACATGAATGGATCCTTGGGAAGCCCCACCGCCAACTCAGATGCTGACAGAAGGCATGAGATTTGCAATTCAATCTATCCCCCCATTTGGGACAGGGCTGTCACCAATCTGACATGGGGAAAGAGAGCTTATTTTATGTGCAATGCATGTGTGCCTGAATTTTAAATGTCTGAAAGTTTTACATTTTCTTTTTAAAAACACAAAATATATTACGAACACTTAAGTGCTTCCAAAACGTAATACCAACATACTAACGGTAATCAATATTTCTGTATAATAGGTGTATCCTGAGTTTATACCACATCATGTCTAAGTAATGCAATCTAAAATCCGAAATCAAAGTCAAACCCCTATTCGTAGACCGCGGATGAAACAGAAATGGCGGCACTCGACGGCCACTTAATTCGCGAGATGATATGATGAATCTCGCGGTCGCGGCGCGGGCCTTTAGCACGCGTGCTGCACTTCCGGAATCATGGAAGGTAACTTCCGGCGTGTCGAAGCAATATGGCGGCTTCCATAGTAGTGCATTTGGAGTTCGGGTGGGTAAAAATAGTTTTTAATCCATTACGTTAGTTTGCTGCACTTTGTAAAGACGGGGATAAGAAAACAGATGTTTACGTTTTCACTGCGAATATTAATGGTTCGTAATGTAAAGTGTAATTACTGTGGAAAATTGTTATACGATATAGTTTGATGTGTTATTGCAGAACAGTACTAGATGAATGACGCCGAATTAAAGTAATAATGGAAAAATGCATTCTATGAACTCTCACCTAATAATTAGCTAGTTGTTGCTGAAGCCATGCGTGAAATTAACAGTAGCAGTCAAAAATATTGCCCTGCTGACTCGTGATTGGTATTTTAATATAAAAGTCATATATGTATAAGTATAATTTATCACGAATCCTGATCTGTTTAATAAGTTAAAATGATATTGTGAGGCTAACATTGAATGTAGCTTCGTATTACGCATTACCAATAGGTATTCGAATGTTTAACGCTACTTATAAAGGAAAATTACCCCAATTTACTGATCAAAGCTAATTAACACACGGGCTTATAGAATACCGACTTTGGTCAGTAAATTGAGGCACTTTTCATTCATAAAGGTTTCCTGTAAAAATGTGCTTGTTTTTTACGCTGATTTTAGTCTGGTGATACGAATCACTAAAGATGGCGATAGACTGCAATGGACACGGAAACGAATATTTTTTTCTTTCTAGTGCATTATAGAAATCGTACACCTATGCTTTCAAGCTAGCATTGGAGATTGAAGCTTGACTTTCGTGCTGGTCTCTGATTTCTCCTGTGATGACAAACCTTTTGAATCATTATACCTGAAGCACGCAGGGGTGCAGCAGAAAAAAGCCGAGCGAAGTACACTAGATCGTACTGCGTGTTAGACATGAGGGGGAGAGGCATGTGGGAAGGGATTTCATCGGTGGCTAATGATCCTATAAGTTATAGCAGCGTCCTCCTAGCTGGGAAAGAAGCAACAGACCGTATCATAGTTCCTAAATGTTGCAGCAGTCCAATGTAGTAATCTCGTATGATATTTTTATACATAAAATGTCTGTCTGTGAATACACTGAGTGTTCAGATCATTTAATATGTCTGTTCCATGGGCTCAATCCCCGGGGTTTGATTCTGCTCTGTGTATATAGAGTGCGCGTGCTCGCCTTGTTCGTGTGGGGTTCCTGTTTCCTTCTGCAGTCCAAAAACACTGTTAGGCAAGTCGATGCATCTAAATTGCTCATACTGCGTGTTTAATGTGCGATGGATCGGAAGATCGTGCAGTGGGACATCTGCCTGTGCTTAATAGGATTAGCTTTGGGCTCACTGTGACCCAATACTGGTCAAGTGGTTAGAGGTGAATTAAATTACTCCCTATTCATAATTTTCTTCTGAAAAGATTCTGAAGAATGTAGATATGATTACACGTGTTGAAAGAACACTGGGAATTATTCCCTGCCTTACTTTCTCAGTCTTGGACAGGGCTTGAGATCAACCATCCTGCACAGCTTAGGTACAGCCCTAATTTAACACACCTGATGCAGATGCTTGGGCTCTTCAGTATCATCTCATTAGAGCCAGCTATGTTAACATACGTGATCGTCCGTGTCAGGTATGTTAAATAGGGGTTGCATCTAAGTTCTGCTGCGGGGTACATCTCCCGGATCAGGAATGCGCAGCCGTGATCTGGATTTATAAAACAATGTATATTTGAGCAAGTTGTTTTTTTGTGTTCCTGATTTGTCCCACTGCTCCTACAGCAGAGTATCAGGTGCTTACTGACTTTCTGGTCAAGGTTAATCGTTTTATTCTACTAAATCACGAAGCTCATTCCTTACATTAATCGTTGGCTCTAATAACCATTGGAATGGTTAATGCCATCTTAAATTTTAATCTTCCATTACTACTACATGGCTAAATGTCATAAATATGAAAAAAAACCTTTTGGTTTCTAGGTGATTCATATTTTGAATGATATCAGTAAATCTGCCATAGAATTTTGAACTCATCAGTGTAAATAAGTGATGAATAAAAGTGTTTAAAAAACAAGTTTACATATTTTGTTAGTTAGTGTTATGCTGTTTATATAATGTGGGGTCTGAAGACCCGCATATTCACAATTTTTAAGCATGCTTTGTGCATTCTGGGAGGATCCCTCACTGAGTATGGTCGGCTGCATAGCACATTGCATGATGTCTGTGTGCGAGATGCGGACACCCTCCGTGTGTGTCCCCGCCATCCAGCGGCCACTGTCTGTGCCAGCGGGGCGACATCGGGGGGGACAGCGGCGCATTCTGCGGCCAATGTGAGCCCCCTTTGTGGGGCCCCGCACCTGCTGCAGTGACCTCACGCGCTCTGTCCCCCAGGCTGCCTGAAATGCAGAGATGGGCATTTGTTTCATGCTGCCACTGCTTCTGAATAGCGCCGGTGTGCTCTGCTGTGTGGGGGGTGAACATCTGTGTGGTGCCACTGCCCTCCCTAAGCCTGCAGCTGCAGGGGAATGCCTGGTAGTTGTGCCCAGATGCCCTAGGCCATGCCCATGGTCAGACCCTCTGCGGGGTGGTTCACAGATGACGGTCATGCCATCACCTGGATCTCATCCTGCTGCACCAGTAGGGTGCCTGTTTTAGACCTGGGACTCACCAAGCCGAGTTTTCGGCTGCCCACCTGTCTTGCCGGTGTATGTGGCACAGTCAGAGATGGCGCGGCATCGGTGCTGTTATAGCCGATGAATCGGTGTAAGAGTTGGTTGGTGAAAATGAGCTCTCTGATTGGGCTGTATATGAACCATCGCCTCTATACGTCATGCCAGTGCATCACAATGCAGATTTTCAGAATGGGTCTCAGCTGGCCATTCATTGGCCATGGATGGCATGAGTGTTTTCTGTCAGCTTGATGCGTTTGAATCTTTACATGGACAGATTGCAGTGACTTAATCCCTGTCCCTCACGGCTCTGGCCTGCTGATCAGGAACTGGGCACTACAGACAAATATTGGATGGGTGCATTTTCCTCCTCCTTCTGCCTGTCATTGTTGGCCAGTGACCCTCCTGCTATTCCTTGATGATTGTCGCATGCAATGTCACTTCCATGCCAGTTAAATACACCCAGACTTCCCTGGAGTCAGTAGACATCTAAATGGACCAGTAACAGCTCCCATTATGGGTGCTTTGGGGTTCATGTCGTATTTCTTGGTTTCTTTCTCTAGAGGTGGAGCTGAGCTGCTTTTTGGGGGTGTAAGGAATCATCAGGTGACTTTGCCCAGCCAATCACAGCCATGTGAGTAATGCCATTGTCATCTTTTATTTGGCTGATTTGTTTTATTTCTATATTTTATTGATCGCTTTGGTGGTCAGACTTTGGTTGCAAATGGTGATGGAGAAATGAGGATTCAAAGCCCACAGTGGGTGGGATTACGTGACCAGCTGCTGTCAGGTTTATTGGTTGTCAGCCACATGCCAGTCCAAGCCAATCAGTGACTGACGGCACGCAGTCTCACCCGCCATTGGTTCTCAAATCCTTATTTCTCTCATCCTTCCTGTATGTATCTAACATCACAGCAGCACATTCAGTTCATCAGGCTGACACGAGGAATATACGTCATCTTACATTGACCAGAAATAGCCACGCGAGAGTTGAGGTCATGTTAAGGATGGACCGATCAATTGGCCAGTGACCAGAAAAGGTCAATTTTTGCCCAGATTGGCACTGACTTGCAGTGGGCTGATCAATCTAAATTTTATCAACTGTTACTTTTTGTTCCGAGTAGTGGTGTGTGGTATGGTGATATTTTACTGTACCCCATTGTATCCACAGTACTTATTTTGTAGGTGTCGCATCTACCGCGATACAGCACAACATTTACGTTTACTTTTATTTAGCTTTTGTGTAAAGCATTCTACAAGTGAGGCAATAATCACATTGCAAAACTATGTGTGCTCAGAGGCTGCAACAGTACTATAACAAAAACAGATCGATGTGAAACAAAGCAATTTCAGCCCGCATAACACTTCATCGCTGTCTATATCTCACTTTTGTCAATTATCTGTCTCAGTCGATCTCAATTTAGTGGCTAGATCTTCAACTAAAAACTTCATTGATCTTTTTTAACTAGTTAGCTAACCTGGTGAAAAAACAAACAAACTTTATATACTATCAGATTGCTAAAAGTATTGTACTTGTGTCACACAGTGAACAGCACATGGTCTATAGACTGGTTGGCTACAATGTCGTTGCTTTTGAGGAAGAATTGGTTCCAAAAAACTTCTACTTTGTGTGGAAATGATTTGCCTATGCAAAATCTGACATGGTCCAATGTACCGTAATTAGCAAAGATACCATTCATACAGTACAACGTAGCCAATCGTTTTAAGCACCTGAAACCCTGCACCCTCAAGCAAGCAGGATGTTTGGCTATATATCTACCAAATGGTACCAAGTACTTCTTACTGATGTGAAAATTCAAAATACTACATTTATTTAATTTGTGCTTATCCATTGTTTATATTTGTCATAAATTGAGTTCACCAAGGAGCAGTGCTTGGGGGTGGTACCTTGCTCAGTGGTGTCTTGCTGGATGGGGATTCGAACCTGCAATCTTTCAATTACATGTGTGCTTCCCTAATCATTAGGCCACCATTGTCCACCCTAGTTCACATGGTAGCTGTTGAGTGGTTATTCCTGGTGTCAGTGTCTCGGTGTAGAGACCGAGGGCAGAGAGAGTTGCCAACATCTTCGGTGACCTTTCAGGTAATATCGGGTAGCAATGTGAGAAGGCTGTTTGGGCCCTTTAATGATTCAGGAAGAGAAAGTATGACTTGATGTGGTGTTTTTTTCTGTCTGCTAGACACTACAGCTCCTTTTATTGGTAAATAAGCACATGGTCAATATTTAATTGTGTGCCGGAGCAGTTCCCCAAATAGGAGATGCCAGGCAGTTATTAGATGTCTGACTGGTATTTCTGCTGCTTTTTTGGAAATGCCATCAGTTCAGCTTCCTCCCTATTTCTTGTTGGGAAATGGGGGGGGGGGTTCCGTGTTCTAAACGCCTTCATCTGCCCAGCTGGAGTGGAGAGAAGGCTCTTCTGTGTCGCAATTTCTTAGAGAAAGAGGAGCACAAATCAGATCAGGGGAATCCTGCCCCCCCCACTTTTCTCACCTCTCCCCCTGCCCCTCCGCACACTGCCCTTCTCCGTAACCCCCGCCACTTTTGTTTGCCTCCCACCCCCCCATGTTCACAGAGTCCCCCCGGACAGCTGTTCATTGGGCTGTCCTGCTCACTTTGGTGAGCTCGGCCGCTCCATTACAAATCAGAGTTTTTTTAAGCATAGGGATCCCCTCCCCAGTTCCCTCCTGCCGGCCCAGTTTACCCACTGACAACAATGGGCAGTAGCCCCCTCCCCAACATCTGTGAGTCTCCCTCTGCTCCCCCATTGTCACTCTAACTGCTCCATTATTGGCTGTCTTTCACTTGTAAATGCAGCCAGTGGTAGTGTCGATGGGCCTTTTATCCGCATCCATGGGGTCAGGGGAAAGGTAGGCCTGATTGGTGTGGCCGGCTGGCTGGGCTGTCAGGGGAAAGGTAGGCCTGCTAGGTGTGGCTGGCTGGGCTGTCAGGAGAAAGGTATGCCTGATTGGTATGGCCGGCTAGCTGGGCTGTAAGGGATAAGATATGCCTGATTGGTGTGACCAGCTAGCTGGGCTGTCAGGGGAAAGGTAGGCCTGATTGGTGTGGCCGGCTAGCTGGGCTGTCAGGGGAAAGGAAGGCCTGATTGGTGTGGCCGACTAGCTGGGCTGTAAGGGATAAGGTATGCCTGATTGGTATGGCCGGCTAGCTGGGCTGTAAGGGATAAGGTATGCCTGATTGGTGTGACCGGCTAGCTGGGCTGTCAGGGGAAAGGTAGGCCTGATCTGGCCTAGGATCTGTTATGGGACATGTTTGTATTTGGAAAGTCTGCCTGCCGAGGGTATACAGAGTATTTGCAACATTTCAACAACTTATTAGTAAAGATTCAACAATTCATATAACATTGATTGAGTAGTCATATTAAATTATTGTAACAGTATGTAAGTACTTTCATGAATTGTTGCATATCCTCTATATAGTGTATATTCTGTTAAACATCTACAGACATAGGGAAATAGCTGAATTGTTGAATTTCAACTAAGTTGCTGAAATGTTACAAATACTGTTAACCCTCTGTAGGCGAACTGTCCAAATGAAGTTTTACCAAATCGTTGGCCTTGCTGTGCATACCTGTGTGCGCGTGCGTGTGTGTGTGTGTGTGTGTGTGTGTGTGTGTGCTGGAGGGGGTGCCGGACACCTCATTCTCAGACCTCCTGCTGAGAATAGTGAGTGATATGTGTTATTTTAGCTTTCATCCTGACCTCAACAAAGCCACCACATACAACAATGGGGCTCGTCTCTGAGGCAGTGGGGTTTCCACGACAACCCAGGCACAAAAGGTGACCACTTGAGGGAATGCGGGTGGCGGCGGCAGCGGGGGGGGGGGGGGGGCTGAGTCGCAGGAACAGGGGACGACCTTGGGGGACCACGGAGCCCCCCCCCGGTCAATGATGAAGCTACTGGGATAGGGGCAGGGTTCGCTGTGTGACTTCAGGCTGACTTCAGAGTGTAGAAATGCTCTGTTGAAGTCCCCGTCATCCAATCCAGCCTTGTGGTGATTGATTACCCGGTGGAACCTCTGCTACAGAAATTGTGTCCCACATGCACAGCACCATAGGACCCTTACCTCACACAACCTTACCAAGATGAATCACTTTGCTCCTTCCCACATGACGACGACGGCGGCGCACGAGAAATCCTCTATTTGTTCATGCAGATGCCCTCGTGGTCCCGCGAAAAAGTATCCCAGCATGCACTGGGCTGCTAGGATGCTGCAGCGTAGGTTAGCTCGGCCCACACCACAGTGTGCTAAATGGGTACGCGAGATGTTGCAATGGCAAGACAATGAAGTCACGAAGGGTTCAGTAATTCTTTTTCGACACCGTAGTCGTTACAAAGGGAAATTCGGTTTCGCTTGCGTTCGGGAATCACTCAAACAGGAAATGGAAAAGGCTGAGTGGGGTTTTCTGTTTTGAGCTTTGTGCGAGTCGATATTGGCTGCTTTTCACTGAAAATTAACGGCCTTCCCTCTTATTCTTTAGAAGTAGCATGTAGGAGAGACCATCATTAGAGACAAGAGGTGCTAGAAAACAATCTAATTATGCTGAAACTGTTTCCCGCCCTCTGAAATAAGCCATAACGTGTAAGGGCTTGTGTACATCAAAACCTATATTTCTAATCTGAGTTAAATATAGAAGCCATGTGATGCAATGTAATAAATTGTTTTTATTGTATGTTCATTATGCTGTAAATTTATCGTATTCTTCATGATTTGAGGTCATCAGCTTCTACAGATGTGGCCTGTCTGTAATCTTGCGTCGCTGATGAAATTCTAAAGGCGCGAGTGTGCGGGCGAAACCAGACAAAGTCAACCCACCCACAGTATATGTCTCTGCCCCCCCGCCTCCCGCCCAGCACTGTGGGTCTGCAACAACCTTAGAAGCTTCTCAACAGAATAGGGTTGGTCGATGACATCACCGCTTTATAAGGGGAGCGTATGTAGGGAATTCACAATGGCAATGCCGCAGTTGAGGCGGTAGCCAATAGCACGACGGCTATCTAACAACAAAGAACAGTCCCTCCGCTGTTCATTGTGCATCTATGGTGCTCAGTGGCACAGATTCCATTGTCGTGGTTCAGAGTGTATGACAGGCAGTGTTCAGATGATCCCTACGCGACGGCCGGCCATCTTCCTAGTCTGCTTGTCGTCTTGCTGTTTTTCATCATGGCTGCTCCCAGGCTCAGAAGTAGAGTACCCAGAATCCTCCACTGCATGCACGCACACACACACACACACACACATACACACACACACATATACTGCTGTTGTCATACTTCTTCCTGGGAATAGACCTTGTTTATGTGAGGTGCACTTGCATCGTGGATTCCGCCCAGTCCATCTTTCTTGAATTTTCTGCGTTGCTCACTCTCGCTGCCCCGGGGGGGTCGCGGGGGTGGGGGTTAGTGAATGGGTAGCCGCAGTCCCCATTTTGCCGTCGCCTGCCATCGAAACACGGCGTGTACAAGCAGGTCAGGGCGATGATAGATGAACACACACAAGGAGCTATAGATGAACACACGAATGACACGCTAATTGCAGGAGAGACACGGAAAGAGCATGTTAGGAATGTCGATGGTTGAGGATAACACTGGGATTTTGCTATTTTGAATTTTTGTAGGAATTTAGTTGTCTGTCAGCATTATTTGCATTAAAATGTACATCCTTTTAAGAATGATATTCAGTGGTAATATAATTGACAAGCTCCACATTTCTAACAGCTGTTCTCGGAGCCATTTCTTATGTAAGCCTTATGTATTTATTGCCTCTTGGTCAGATGTTTGTGTTTCTGTAGACCTCAAATAAAGAGACTTCCTCGTCCTTTTGTCTGCACAATCATTTACATTTTCATTGTTACCGCTCGCCTTTCCAGAAACATCTTCCCACCTTGCACTTTTCGCTCGTATGCCGTGACTCCTTTGTATCTGTGTGTCACTCGCTCCTGACCTTTGACCCTAGATGTCTGGATGGGAAGTTTTTTCACTAACATTTAATTAAATTTAGGGCCAGTCATTGGAAGGTGATCAAAGGAGACTGTGGCATTTTCTGCATTAGCTGGTGTTTTTTAAAACTTAAGGATTTTTTTTAAGATATTTGAATAAAGCTAGTATGTATCGATGTAGTTGCACCCACACTGCAGTCTGCTCTAGCATACTGGGGTGTTTCTCAACACCAAGAAGGCAAAGACCATACTTGTGGTCTAAGGCAAGACCAGTCTCGCTAACTTCACTCTCAAGAATGGACTTTGGGGTGCAATGAATCACGGGATCTGTCTCATTTAGTGAAGATGCAACCAGTGTATCCATGAAACTTGGGGCGGGCAAGAACGACATCCGGAGATTTTTATTTTTTTTATTTTTTTTTACCGTCTTCTGTATTTCTTTGTATTGGATCCGGTCTTCGGCAAAGGAAGATGACGTCAAACGGGAGCACAGGCACGGTCAGGTAGGCATTTTCAGAAACACCCCTAGACAGACAGGACAAAACGCAACTTCCCAACAGCCCCCGGGAGCAGAGGGGCAGTTCTGAGATACTGGCTGCCCCATTCTGTCCCTGTAGCCTTTGTGAAATACCCCTCCACCCCC
>JABFEB020000113.1:16395401-16422055 GCA_019775895.2 Stomatorhinus ivindoensis
CACACTGCCTTTCCCAAGTGAAGCCGGAAAACTAAATATTCCCCTGTTGTTTGCAGGGACCATGAGGCAGTTGTTAGTGTGGATCAGAGCAAATCTACTGAAGGAGCGACCTGAGCTCTTCCTGCAGGGAGACGCTGTGTAAGTACAGTCAGTGGAGGCGTCTCTCACACGCTGGGCGTCTGTGACCAGAGCACAGTCCCAAACATCATTTGAGCAGCAGATTGACAGACTATAACTTAACCAATCTTAAACCTAAGTTCTCTATGTATTCCCTATGTTCTCTATGTATAAATCTAAGTTCTCTATGTATTCACCAGGCTGGATGCTAAATGAACTAAGCCACACAAACCCTATTAGCTGAATTGAAAGTCTGGACGTGGTCTTAAGTCTTCAACTTTCCTGACATATATCACATGGCTGACACCGGAGGGAGTCTATCAGTATGATCTTCAAGCAGGAAACTGTCAAGTAAAAGCGGGGTGGTGTAGCCCAGACACATGCATTCTCAGGGCTAATTCAAGTTCATAAATTCTCCTGCTTCTACTCAATTGTTGTCAGCTGACCGTTGGTTCTCACTTTCCAAGTGACCCGGTTACCTTCAAACAGAATATTTTAAGTACATTCGGTAAGCAATAATAATCATCATTAAATGCTTCAACAACGGGAAAGAACAAAGATGTTTGCATGATTCAGCTGAAAGATATTAATGTCCATTTAAGGTCGATGTTTCACATTGCGCAAGTAAAAATAGCAGAGAACCGTTTGCCTTTTATTTGCTAATGTGGTGTTTGCACAGTCCTGTTCTGCATATCCGTTTGCAGTTTGCGTTGTACATACTGCTGTGCTGCATCTGTTTCCCTTTACATCGTTTATGGATGGTGGTTCATCACATATCAAGTTTGTTGGAATGATGCTGGCTGAGATTTTTCTGGCCTGCTGACATCACCATTTTGAGTAGATGGGAATTTTTGTATCACGATGAAAATTAGCGCCTTTTTTAGTCCAAGGGAAGGGACTGTTTTTAATGTACTAGTGTTATATCAGACACAGGATGACATGGTGCAATCGCAGAGAATTAACTGCCTGAAATGATTCCTTTCTCTTCGAAACAGGAGGCCGGGGATCTTGGTCTTGATCAATGATGCCGACTGGGAGCTCATGGTGAGTTTATCTGTCATACATACAGTTCAATATACTTCCTTGTAACTCTCAGGCATGTCTTGTATGGAGCTAGCTGGATATTGGGAGTTAAGGTTCAAGGTTGCTTTATTGTCATTTCAACAATATACATGGTACAGTACACAGTGAAATGAGATAGCGTTCCCCCAGACCATGGTGCTACATAAAAGGACTGGGAGAGTACAAAAAACATAATTAAATCATTTAATTATGCAAATCCAATTAAAAGATGGAGGGTACAGAAGAGTAGACTGTGGTAATCTTATTGTTCTTGGAATTATTTTAGTTTGAATGAATGAGAAGATATGAAAGAACCAGATGAATTGACCAATAAGTATATTTACAGTTAGAAGTATGTTTAAACTAGTGCTTCTTGTGTCGATTTCTTCTAAAGGGTGAGCTGAACTACCTGCTTCAGGATCAGGACAATGTAGTTTTCATCTCAACGCTGCATGGAGGGTAGATGTGGAAGTGCAAAGCTAAGCGCTTCATTCTTGGTGCTTAAACAGAGTTTGTTTATGATGCGTCGACTTGAAACGAGCATCTTGGGCCATTGGAGATCAGCACAGTCAGAAGACTGGGTCACATGGCAAAGTGACGACGCTCAGGAAGTAACTGGAATTTCGGAAAGACTGACATGAACTGACGGGAAGATCTTCCTTTATTCATTCATATGCTCCAATGTAGCTTCTTGATTTACCTTTAAGAGCCTTAAATCGATTAAAAGTTCTAAACCAAGCTTTTTAAAAATCAACTTTTATTATAAACCAAAATGTCCACTGAAACCATTTTTTAATTAAAATTATTTCAACTCATATGAACGACTGATACCTTTTTGGGGGGGGGGGGGATGACAGGTAAGCATATATTTCATGACGTTGCAGTAAAATGTATACATGTGTGTTCAATATCACTAACACACTGCAGTTTATTTATAATCTTACCGGGAGCTGGTGTACATTAAACACAATGCAAATGATGATCGTTGCAATAGAAACGGACGATTTTCATACATAAAACATTTTTCATCCGTTTGAGATGACGGTCTGCCCACCGAAGTCTCCAATAATCTTTAAATTGAAACAACTGTGCGAAGGAGGCAGACATTGGCGGCTGTAGTTAGCAGTTTCCTCGAGGATGCTTTTCTGGTTTCTATGGCCCACCTAGAATATTCATTAGAAGAAGCGACAAGGGCTCTGCGGGAGGTCGCCGTTCTGCCTGAGGCGCTGCCCTCAGCCAGCACGCCGGCCGCCGGGACTTTTCTCGGAAATGGACTCGATTTGCAACGGGAAGCGGTTTGATAATGACTACAATAATCCTAATGCACACAAGGAAGAATGGTGGTGGCAGCATTCAGACGTGAAGCGCAGTGTGCCTCTGAGGGGAGAGGCGCTCACAAGCCAGCAGAAATCGACACGTTTCCTGGGATTGAACTAAGCCACTCGCACGGATGTTTAAAAACCGAGAACATTCTCGCATGGTTTTTAATGTGATAACCTGTGTTCTACAAAACGAATGTCCAAGGTGGTGTTCCTGCCTGGTTTATTCACATAGAAACGTGATTTTATGATTAATAAATTATCGATTTATTATTGCACAGGGAAGACTTTTACAGGGTTTTGTATACTTCTAAGGTGTATGGCTTCAATAAAGTCACTGTATTACGGGCCTTTTGGTCGTCTTTTTCCTTGGGGGGAGGGGGGGTTCCAAGGGTAATGGAGAGTAGATTTACTCCGTAAGAATGAACTGGATCTACGGTACCAAATATCGACGAGCTGTATGTTTATGATTTCCAAACAGCAATCATGATTTTGTCTGTGTTTAATGATGGTCATGGATAGTAGTTATATATGTTCCAATAAAGGACACGCCATTTGTCGCAATAAAAACATAGGCTGCGGATCTTTGCTGTCGTACACGGTATATCTTACGCAAAGATAGTTTTATAAATAGCACCTCTGTTAATAAAACCAATAGAAGTTATTTATGTAACCGCGAAGATTAGAGCATACAAAACTAAAGCAAAAATTAAGAAACATTCGTGGTTTTATTGACCAAAACGGCTATGGTTACCAATAAGAGAAATCCTGTTTGCTCTTTAAATGATTTCTCTGGACTAGATTTTTACAAGTCTTTAAATTAATCAATCATTTGCACATAATATACCAGAAAACAAATTACGTGACTAACGCCGTTTGGTTTAGATGTCACTTTACACTGCCTTAAATATAACATAATCGGCCCATGTATGTCTAAGAATATAAAGCCGGTGGGAAATTCACCTGTGTTACAAATGCTTATAACTGTGCTATTTTGCTAAATCAGGTGCAGTTAAATAACAGCGGCTATTGGGGGCATCTTAGATACGCGAAGCAAGAGGCGATTTCGCGAGCCAATGGAGTCCCGCTCCGGCAGGCCCGCATCCCCTCGTCGACGCGCCGTATCACGACTGTCAGGCGCCGGAGGGCAGAGTGCATCGGCAACACGCACGATCACGGCTGTTACTGTGGCCAGACCAAAACCACCAGCGGAGATCCCTGACCATCCCATGCGAAAATCAAAGCCTGTTATTGGTTAATCCAGAACGTATTAATAAAATGCCATAATATGTACGATAATTTCTGCTACAAAACTACCCCACCATAGATAAAAGCCTTCATTACTGTAATCCCTTTATAGACGGGAAATTCGAAGTATGTTTACTTCGTTTATCATGGACCGATATGCCCATCGAAAATCGCCCAGCATTAAATCAAAACTGGTGAAATGGGATCGGCCTGCTGGGAGGCAAATCGTAAAGTCTAGGAGGAAATGCCAAAAAAATCCATGCATTGGCTCCCCCTCCGGTTCTTACTGTGCCCTTTACTCCGTTACTTAACCTTGGTAATAAAGTCATTGATTAACAAATGATGTATATTTTCCTTCGTTTTATAAATGGTATTCATTATAGGTTGTGTAATTGACCTGACCTATAGGCCACCGCGGAACACAGCCAGCCTCTTAACTGTCTGTACAACGGCTCAAATCCGACGCTTCTGGATCCTTACACGGCCTACTGACCCAGTACGGCCTATTTTACTACGCCAATATATTCATTTTTTTTAATGCCTGGTCAGAGTTTCAGACACATGCAGCTAAAATCACACGTAGTTCAAACACCTTCCCCTTTTCCTCTCTATGCTCTACTCCCGTATACCTCTGATTGACGCCGTGTATTGCGGAGCCGACGCTACGACGTTACACATAATATCCTCCATTTCCTATTGCATATAGCTATTGTTCTGAAACCGAAGCACAAGCGCTTGCAAAACATACGAACCAAGCACATCGTTTCCCGATAAAAGCAAACATTTGTTTCTATAAAAAAAATAAATCAGGAAACGAGTTTAGAACAACATTATACTTAACGCCATTTTAATGTAAATATCCTGGCAGTAATTTAATATAAACGATAACATATCCTTTAGCACTTATTAATTACAAATATGTGTTATCTGCACATTTAAACATAGAATTGAATCAAGTTTCACGATATTGTATTGTATAACATACAAGGTACAGTAATCCATCCTGCTTTTGTCAGTGACAGAAACATTTAAAAGATAGGGTAACGCATCCTGTAATTTGAAAACACTGTAGAAAAGCGTATTTTATCATCGAACGAGCTCTTTTACACCTGCCAAATAAAAACAGCCTATCCTCTCGTATCCGTCTGTCAACTCGCTAAATACATACGTGTATTTAATCAGTCGAATCAAGAAATAAATTTTCTGTACCTCAAGTGAATGTCCCATGGAATACCAATAGGCCTACCTGTAATTACTATTTAACCATCAGTTAATTAATTATAGACAAGACGTTAAAATGCCTATTGGTAAACATGAAGGATCACGTGGCCTGATTAGCAGGTTTTAAAATTCACGGTAAAGTTAAAACTGTTTGTCTTGTGCTTTCTTAGCACGCAATAAAAGAAATTTTAAAAAAGCTATTGTTGAAATTTATCGAACATGACTACCGATGGTACCGTCTTTAAAAAAAATATTCTGAATAATCAGTATGAAAAACAATACAGGTCTCTCCAAGTATACCTATAATCAAATAAGTTAATTGGTTTAGACGTGTATTCGCTTAAAAACGAATAAGTTAAAATAAGCATATGCAAGCATAATTTTGTAACACCGATTGAGTTTCTTAGAATCAGACAGCACCTGGATAAAAATACAGGAAGGCCTAGTTCGAAGGTGGAGTATACACGCGGAAGCAGAGGAGTATTACTCAGCTGGATGCTGAAAATAAACACCGATTGACTAATTATGGTATTGTAACCAGAATACTCTTTAAAATGCCTGAGCATTTTAAGGGTGATTTTCCCTGTCTCTAATTAGCGATTGGCAGGACCCTTCTTTTAAGGGGAAGCCCACACAGTCGGCTGTTTGACAACAACATAAAATATTACTTGGCAACGACATTAGCTATTATAACGTCAGGTGAAAAGCGCACCTGAAATCTTGCTCAGACCTCACAGTTAGCTCTCAGCATAACTTAAACTGCAACCAGGAGCCATTAAAAAGCGTCACTGGTGTCTCCTTCTTATGCACATAGCCTAGCTGACACTTGCCCGCGTGAAGGAGTACATAAATATGAACATCACCATCGTTTTTTACTGGACGTTTGATACATATACAAAGAAAAAAACATAAATATCCGACAGATTATTTTCAACACTGATAGAATCTTTTTTCATGAACTTTTATCAATTTAATAAACAGTGAGCTGGCTTATGCCTTAAATCATAAACCATATTCTAAGGTTACTGGTGACTGCATAAAACATATGCGTCCGCATGTGTGTGTGATTATATAGTTCATATGTCGAACTATCTTAAGATATTGATATAATTCATATATTTAACTGATTCGTTTCTGTTTTTAATTGGTGAATTTCTATTCTTGATTACACAAAACAACTCAATAGGTTTAATAGCAGAATAATGAAACTATAAAAAAGTAAAGAATTTCAGCTGCTTACCTGAACTGTCATTTCTTTTAACATGCTAAGACATACATTTTGGTGTGTAAAACATGTCATCTGACAGAGAGATTTTAGTGTGAAACGAAGACGAACTGGAACCTCCAGCAACAGATGTCCAGGCACAATTCTTGGGTTTTCTGTGTAATTTCACAAGAATTGCGTTTGGACAATCAATTGCTAGGACTCAGCTTTTTCTGCGAAATTATATACAAAAAAACAGATCCCACAATAACCATACAACGAAAACATCAATACAAAATAATCCCAAGTCAGTTTTTAGATGAAGCACAACTTCTAATTTATATTCAACTTTAAAATAATTTATTTCTACCAAATCACGTTTCCGTCATTCCTGGAAGAAAAAAAACTTCATAGATCAGTTTGCCTATA
Organism: Stomatorhinus ivindoensis; assembly: GCA_019775895.2. Lineage (NCBI taxonomy): Eukaryota > Metazoa > Chordata > Actinopteri > Osteoglossiformes > Mormyridae > Stomatorhinus > Stomatorhinus ivindoensis. The sequence continues at coordinate 16,402,002 of JABFEB020000113.1, forward strand.
GATACACATAAACACAATCGCGCGACCTACAAGCGAACGTCCATTCATCTCTGCATGATTATTTCTGTTTGTGCTCAGTTTGTATCATTCAATTATTCCAAGTTGTTTATAATCAGAGAAGGATTAAGTTGTACTCATGCAAAAGAAACTGCATCCATGATGAATATAAACTAAGATTCTACCTTTAAGCACAATGAAATAATTCAATGAAATGCAAATGAAATTTAAATTATAAATACCTAAAAATACATATATAATAAAATCCCACAAAACTTATCAACAACTACAGTTGTTCTTCTTAATGAAGTGTGAAAGCATTTAAATTTAAAATAAGTATATTTATTCTCTGACGAAAGTACACGGGCCTGTTATTTTTAAATTTGCGTCATTCGGCAAAACTGATGCCCAAGCCATACCACTGAATGTATACGTGTTTAAGTTTTGGTAGCAAGATTACCGTTTTTTTCGTATCTTATTTCAAGAAAAGACGGCATAGAAACAAACTTTAACATTTTAAACATCCTTGGTAAAATTCTACTCCTCCATCCTTCTAAGTCATTTGTGGAGCGTCTCTCTGAATCATCTCGAGGGTCAGAAAAAATACTTTAAACATCAAGCACGCGACTAGACCTTCTTCAAAGTCCAGGTTGTTGTTCTGGCTGCATTTCGCCATTTCTGCACCTGTAAGGCGCATATTCGTGTAAGTCTCCATATCGCGTCATCGAAAGAATCAACCAGAGTCCTCTTGCAGTCTTAAAACGGCACAATTAAAATCCATCTTCTTCGTTAAAGAACAAGATGGATTTAAAAATATATACAAATATACTTCAAATGCATGTGCCCTGTTGCCATTGGAGCGACACTGCCCGAAACTGTATGCACTCCTCTAGCTTCCCTCGCTGTGCGCCGTATCCTCATTCGCTGAAAAACGGTAAAACGTGAAAACGGTATATTGGGAGCAGATCGTGGAAACTGCAGACATCGGCACTGACTTATCGGGTCGGCTATGTAGGAATGGCACTGGCTAAGCTCTGTCTTCCGCAGGCTTTTCTTTGGCTCCTCTAACAATAACGGTGTTGCCGAGGAAGACGGTGAGAGGGAATGGGGATGATCTTCGCTTGGTACTGAATTTGAATAACACCACAGGGTGATAAATGTCCATTGTGCTGTAGAAGTAATGAATCTCTACTGTCTCCTATAGCACACAAGCCAGCAGCTGCGAGCGGAGGACCAGCAAGCTCTTAAAGATACAACAGCCCTATTTTCTCAGTACAACGATTACAATTCGTACACTGTTTATTCAGCCGCAAAACGCGCTACCAAAGCTACATGACGTTTGTCTCTTTGCTCTTTTTGTGTACTGAAAAAAAAGTTGTGCAAAGCCGTAACAAGGGACCAAAATATAGAACAATCTCTTCCATTTTTCTTTGACGAGTTTAGAACTTATTGGTAGAAAATGCACTCTCTCTCCCTTTGAACTGCAGATTATATTTTAAAATGATGTATTATTGTAGTGTTGCTGGAATTACTGTCGTTTTTGGCATTCTTCGGTTTTCACCGTTTGCATTTGCTAAGATCACGCCATTTTAAGTACTTAGTAAGACACTTGAGTTTACTTCAGTGGAGAAAAAGATACACTACTTTAGTGATACAGTTGCACTAGAAAACATACTACAACAATATCATGCTTAAATCAAATGACCATATTACTATATACAGGCTAGTTGGTAATTGTGGGGTATGAAACATTTTATGCAGTTTGTCGTACTATTCTTATTTATTAAAGTGCGTTCCGAATGTTAATCGCAGTCTGCATGAATTAATTTATATAATACATGATTTGAATATTTTTATATAACGTTAAGTAAGTTGTTTAAATGTGATTGTACAGGTTGACAGAAATTATTTTCCTCATAATTATTATTTTTTTAAATTATGTAACATACAACTAATCGAAGCGATAAATCATGATTTTAAAAAGTGCAAATTATGTGAATGCAGTTTAGGTGCATATCTTCTGAGTGGGTTATATTGTCTTGCACCAAATCCTACCAAAACACTCATAATAAAACAATAAAACGATATAACATATATTACAGATGCAACTGGATACATTGCCATCTATATATGGAACTCACATCCTACACATAAGTATCGTTTGGTTATAGCACGAGTAGGTTACTCTGAAATGTGACATTTCGTAGTATTACGTGTGGAATACAGACCGATTGCGATCTGCTCCATTACAAACGAGGATCTGTCGGATTGAGGTGCAATTATCAAACTATGTCTACGACATTCCTCGCCGAATATCTTAAATTCTCTCCAGCCAGTCTTGTAATAAATCAGCCGCCAACGACCGCCCCCAGTTTAAGGCCCTCCCTCTTAAAGCTAGCTCTCTTTTCCTTTTATCTGTGGCTTTCACGAAGAAGGCGAGTTAACCTTTCCTTTACTGAGGGATAACTCCCCCATTGCTCACTTTCATTGCTCATTTGCTTCTTTAAAAAGCAGCTCGCTGCCACCTTTTCACGTCCGTGTCAGGATAATTTAAAGCGGGAGTCCCGAGATCGCAACAGATTACGGCAGTTGTGAAGCTTTGAAGACACTAATTATCCTTGCCCCAGGGTGGAAACGGGCTCCTTCAACAAACTACTCGGACTTTTTCCTTCTTTTAATGCATACAGTTTGTTTATATCGCACGATCTATCTGACATTAAAGATGTGTGCAAAGGGAGACCGCTGGACCAGATCCAACTCTTAATCCCTCGCTTGGATCGGAGGCCCTCTTGGTGCAGGCCCGTGACCCAAATTCCCTTAAATGGACCAGTGGATCGTTTCGCTTGCTTAATCAACCACGTTGGTATGTTACCAAATGTTAAAGCAGTATGAAATTCTAAGCAGGTAATGTTTTTACGCATTTTTCCATATGAACGTACTCCTCAGCGTTTGCCTGTTGTGGCAAATGAAAACTATAGATGCTGATAGACGGGGGCTCGTACCTGCTCCTCAACACGTGATTGGTGAACGTCACGCATATGCCCTTATCCCATTGGCCATATTCTGCACTGAACAGCGCCTCTAACCTGATTTATCAGCGGACCACAGATCTTTAAGCGATGGAAAGAAGAAGCCATGGGGTTGTTTTGCTGTGGTCTAATAAATCCGCCATGCTTTATGCTCTTCGTTTCGAGTAAGGGAATGCAAGAGCGTTTAAAATATTTCCTTAACAGACAATCATGTTTAAACCGTCATTAAGAATACATGTACTAAATATACCAAATAATATCACATTAATTTGGCTTTTTGCCATATTGACTTCAGAAATGTCGATGTGTAATAAACACCTTGTTCGTGGCTTTGTCTAATGATATGTCTAGGCGTTTGACATAGTTTTTATGACGTTTCAGATATATGTCTATTTCGCCTTTGAATTATCAGGGTTTAAATATTTTAGGTCCTCAGGTGAGTAGCGTGTTCTGGGGGCAAGATGTATGTAAAACGAAAGGAGACAACTGAACCCAACGTGCCAGTCTGAATATGTATTAGTATGTTTATTAGCCAGTGTAATCGGAGAACGGCCGATTCTTAAAACCTGCAGAGGATGTTGATTTTTATCCGCTCAGATTAGCTTTCTTAATTACTTTATTAAGCATCTGTTGGGATAAGAAATCACTTCTGTTATTTTAGGTCCCAACTGAATTCAAATTATCTCAAATCTGTGGGACTCCCACTAGGAATTAGTAACAGACGTATTTTGTATTGCAGCAGCTCAGTGTGCAGCTCAACGGGTTAGAGGCCTGTGTTTGGAAGGTTGTGGGTTCGAGCCTAAGGGTTCATATCTTAATAATCATATCACAAGTGGGTCTTTGCACTGCACCTTTAACCCCAACTCTTCCAGAGACGCCAACTCACCCTGTTCTCTGTCCCTAAGCTTTACTCGCTAGTATGCTGCTGTCACGGCACGGACCGGACTGAAGCGGCAACAGGGAGACAGAAGTGTCTGCGAAATAAATGAAATGTTCTGTGAAACAAACAGAATCAGGTTTGGCAAGATTTTATTTTAATATATTTAAAACGAACATTGCTTTCTAATGGACTGGGAGGGACCATTGTATCTGCTGGCCGGGGACATTACCCCCCCCCCCCCCCTCGCCCCAACAGTGACAGATATTCGTGTGGGGGGCGGTGTTATCTACCAGCTTGATTCCTGTTTTTGTTTTTCCATCTCTTGCTGTAAAAGAAGGTATTTTAAGAATTCTATACAGGTTACAAATATAATATAATTTTACATTTAGGTAATTATAGTGATTGTATTATATATTAATGTATTATATCTATTATATTATAGTGAGTGTATTATAGTATTAAAGTGAGTGCGGTGAGTAAGGTAGAGTATGAACCCAATATGATGGCATGACTCGTGATTTGTTCTGTCCCTCATAACTTAATAAATTTACTTAATAAAAGCCATAATAAGCAAACTGTTTTATCTTTGGGGAACCTCGGCTAGCAATAAGTTTAAAGGGATGTGAATCACAGACTTAGCATTTTTAAATTATTGGGATTATTTTGAACTGACCTGCACTTCTTCTAGGTAGCTCCGTACAGCTCCATATTATTTTTAAAGAGACAATTTAATAGACAGACTGCCCTGGATATAAATGGAAATAATGGACAGACTCCATTGAACAGGCTAATTTCATTTGTTTGATGTCTGTGCGTGCGTTTGTGCGCGCGCGCGTGTGTGTGTGCGGGCGTGCGCGAGCGCGCGCGTGTATATCATTGTGTGCAAGGGTGCTAGTTGTGCGGCTGGTGCCAGAGTACTCACTTTCACAGCTATTCTCAAAAATGTCTCAGAATCACTATTCCGATATCACAAGTAATAAGATCAGAAAATTAGTGTAATCCACATTGATAAACATCCAGCTCAGTTTCAGTTAATGTAGCCTGGTATTCCATCCTCTTTGGGTTAGTTCATAGACTAGTTCATAGACTTTGCAGAAGCTGAAATGATGTGACGACTCCTATATATTCTATATGTTTAGGATTTAACCATGCAACCTTAAAGAACTTATATGTTCTGAGTTTCCCTGTTTCATTGATTTCTGGTTAATCCCCTCTTAAATGCCATGGTGAGCGTTTCGATGACTTCTGTGGTCTGCTGTATATTCCGTGTCACAAGCAATCATGTCATATTTCAAGCTCACTTCAGAGCATTTCACGTGGTTCATATACACTTACGAAAAATAATATTGATAAAGACTTTAATCTTTCCACAAGCTTATCATATTATATATACGCGTCGATTAGAAAATGTCCGCATTACAATTTAAAAAATATGGATCCCTGATATTCTTCGTTTTCCCCTTTGGGGGTGAGGGGCACTATAGTCCTTAAAGAGTAAAATATTATTAGATTCTCCATGTTTGGGAAAAATACAGCGGATTGCGAGGGATACTTCGAGCGTCAGAATAAATTAATGGCTGATTGGACCGAAGAACCTGCAGTCTATTTTTAATGGTAGCTGGGCGATCAGTGATACAGCTGTGAAACCTATAGCTACCTAAATGTTAATGAAATTGCAACATCAGGTAGACCGTAGTCTGATTGTGAGGGCATGCAGGCTCAAAACGGTCTCCCGACAAATAAATAATAAATGCGGCCGCAAACCGTTTTTCAGATCTCGCCTGTTTTTATGTATCTTCTTTATTCATCGCTTGGTGTATAACTATATCTAAATTAAATGCTACTATAGCGTATTGTAACAGGTGACGTTCTGTTTACTTGCAACGTTACAGTCTGTTACCACATATTAATCTTGCATTCAACCGGCATTCATGTTTTGATAAGCACCATTAATGTTCTGTAATTGTGAGGGTAGTCTATTTGGATGGGGGGGCAACCGTTAGGCCTGCTTTGTAAAATGAACATTGCAGCCTGTTCATCATTTGTAAGTGATTTATGATCAATCTTTTTCTGCATTCACAATGTACATTGCTTTTCTACTTCTTATATAAATGAGAAAAAAACAAACGCTAAAAGCTGCTTCTAATGTGTTCTTAGTCTGCTACACATAGATTTTGGTCGGGCCCATTTGAGACTGGGACTGGGTCCAAGGAGGCCCGTAAACTAGAATGAGTTTGACACGCCTAGTTTTGGCCACCGTACCTATTCCCGTGGACGGGAAATTATTCTTCCCTTCCTGAAAGTACCATTCGCCATGTATCAAAGTCACGTCTAAAAGCTAAGAACAAGAAAACAATATATTCCAATTGGTTGTTTATACCAGGGTGTCAAACATATATATATTACAAACATATGAATTCGAGTCTTGAAAATCTATATGTGTGTTTATCAAAACGTTTAATGCAAGATTAACATCGGGTAATTGACTGTAACAGTGGGATTAAACAGACCTTCACCTGCCTGCGGTCTGGTACTGTGAGGTAGCCCTATACCTACCATTCGGTGCATTTAATAATCATATTTCCTATGTAGTCAAATTAATAAAGAAGACACGTGAAAATAGAGCTGCTAGTCGGCTTGCAGCCGTCAGACATTATGTTGGAGAAAGCCGATTGACGCTTGTCGGGGCGCAGTTTCTGCAGCTTTGAGCCCGCATGCCCCCACAAATTCACCATCAGAGTACGGTCTATGTGATGCTGCTATTTCATTAGCATTTATGTAACTAGGATTCAGAGCGGCATCACCGATCGCCCGACGACCATTAAAAACAGACAGTCGTTTCTTCGCTCCTACCAGCCATCCGTTTATTTTGTCCGCTCTGAGTCGCCCTTGAAAACTGTATTTTTTCCAGCAGGGTAAGTCTCATAATACTACACTACAGCAACACAGTAGTGCCCCCCATCCTCCAAGTGGGAAAATGAAGAATAGCGGCGGTCTTTTTTCCACTTATTTTAAATTGTCATGCGGTAATTTTGGAGTTTATTTGTCCCTATCTTGAGCTCATCTTATTTTTCCTAGGTTTACAGGGTGCGCATGCACTGACGCCGGGCTGCAGTCGGGCCTTGAATTTCACACCTGTGCTTTAAACGCTCAGCCAAAATACTTCAAACTATGTTCGACTACGGCAGTTTCTCCTTTTCAAATACTATGTGATCATCAGGGCAACTATTACTACAGCCATATTCTAGTAGAGAATTATGTAATACCGTGTGAAATATATTTTCGTAAGCTATGAATGCTTAATTAAATACGACTTTTTTTTTCTTTTTTAAAGAAAAATAGTTCCTTTTCCAAACAGCGGGATATCGAGACTCCGCTCATTTGCCTTCTTGATGAATTATAGCAGCCAACAGTGGATGTAAGTGCTTACACTGCAAAACCACGTTTCTTTTTGAATTTTATACCAATTACTTTGAAACCATAAAAAATGTAGACGTTTTTTTTGTGTGAGAAAATCTTGATTTTCTGTGACGTTCTTGGAAAAGGACTGTGAATGTCACCGTTTCTTGAAAGTTGTAACCACATTGTAATTAATACATACGCAGCATAACATGCATAGCATAATATGGTCAGTGTTATTACTATAATATGTAGTATTAATGTCACGCTGCTTTCATGGGGGCAGGTGCCAGGATTTGAGTTGTAATTTGTCACCAAATGTGACTTCTTGCATTTAACAAATTGGGTGACATTCACAGCCCAATGACAGTATGTTGTACAAAATCTTAAGTGGCATTTACAAAACTGATGTGTAAGAGATTTTAGCAGTGCTCAAATTCAGAATATATGCTTCCAATAAACATGCATGTAAATAATTTCCACTTAAATTTATATTTTGACTTAAGACTCCGACATAATAAGTTATATTGTTTATGTTTTATGACATTTTGATATATGTGATTGTGAATAGGATAAATCCCATAATTTTAAACTTACCTGTGTGGTTTGGCCAACATGTAGGCCTGTTTTTTAAAACTGCATCAGTACAGACAATTAAACATATGAACCACTGAACCCATGTACTAAAATTAGGGACACTGAAACTGTCCCAGAAACATCATCTGTTTTTCCATTATTAATTTTCTTTAGAGAGAAAAAACTTGCTTCCATGCTCTGTGACAGTAATCTTTTATGTGTGAAGCCGCGTGTGTGTACCTCTGAACGTAAACTCCGAGGACTATCATGGACAGACAACACAAATGATTAAACATCACACCACAAGTAAAAGTATGTTTAAACCTGTCTTTTCCTTTTTGTTTTGTTTTTTTACTGAAGTCCACAGATTAAACTTGTGAACTTCATTTACTTTGCAGATGTCTGTAAACAAAACAAAAGCATCATTAAACAAAATTCCAACAAGGCTACATACTCGCAACAATGTGTCACCTAAAGGTATATCACACAAACACAATAATGTTCAAGGCTGCATTCATCTGATAATAGGTATTGTGGTCATATGATTTGCAACTGCGGCTGCCAAACTGCTGCCTGAATCAACCAGTAAGAAAAAGTGATGCTATTTCAGTGTTGCCTACACTGGCAAATAAATGATTAACTAAAGGGTTGAAAGAGCCCCTGTTGGGAGGAGTTTAAATGCACTGAGTGAGCAGTCAAACTATCATTCTGGGGGTCAGTTGGAGCCAGTGACAATAGAGCAAACACGTGATATTTCAGTCCCGTTGCTTTTCTGATGTTTGTAGATTCTGCTCATTTTCGCCCAAAACTGTCATGTAAACTAAATATATTATTCTCAAGGTCTCACTATTAAAATGTTCCACTCACTGTGTATTTGCACCTTAATATACCTTTATATAGATGAGGAAAGTGTAAATCTTTGTATTCATAGCCCCCTAGATTGAAAACACATTTTTAAAAATGTATACAAGACAGATATAGGCATACTAAAAACGGACTATTGAGTTATGCATGGGTTTTAATAAAAACTTAAAATTTCAGAATGCTTGGCAACTTTTAACTTTTTCCAGTAAAGTTTATTTTATTCAATGACTGTGTGAATATCATTTATCCACAATTCCATGATTTGCAAAATTCAGAAACTAGTTACTTGATATTGCGTGATTTATAGTGAACCCAGGTCAATAACTCAATACATCTTTCCTGGTTATTTTATGACAGACACAAGCTAGATACTCCACCTCAATAGTATCACCAGCCATGTAACAAGCTAAAAAATAAATAACCAAATAAATAAACAACTGAAATTCTGTTTTGATATATAATTGTGCATAATCCAATACATTGTTAAGAATGTGATTGTCTCAATCAATCAAAAAAAAATCAGAACATTGTTGTTATCCTCAGAATAAAGCTGTTTCAGCACTCATTTAAATAACTGTTTATGCTAAATTTCATTCTGACTTTTGACATTTTGATTTTTTTTAAATATATACAAAGGTAGAATTGCTTTACAGCTATGTGAATTTAATTTTAGCCATTTAAAGTCACTGTTTATTTTTCAGGCTTTAGCCAATCAATATAATCCATACTTAAATTAATATGTAAATCATTTTATATATATTTTCATGAGAAAACCTACACATGCAAAAATATACAAAGATCATGTTTTTTGTATTGGAATGCTCCGACTTGGTCTCTCGGTAAAAATGGATCATTAGAAAATGATTTACTTAGCCGTATCTTTTCATTAACAAGTAAAATTATTATATTAGGAAAAAATATTAGGGGATTTATTATGTTGAATGTTATTGAAGACATAGTTCGATGGTGTATTTCCCCGTATATTTAATATGGATTACATGATAATACCAGAAGATCTTGTTAGTGTGCAAATTATGTAAAATGTCAATCTGATGATATCTTCTGTAATGGGTTAATTTAGGTCATTTCGGTATCTCAGTATATGTGAGTATTTGTTGCTTATTTCTTAAATGCAATTTTGACATAAGATAATGATTATATAAAAGAATCTTTTTTAATTATGAAAAGGCAGACAGAGCTGTTGCTGGCATTATTTAATTATTTAGAAATGTTTGATTTGCCAGAAAACTGTGAAGGACTTGATTCATTTTTAAGTTTCTTATTGACTTACGAAATGAACTCTGCAATTGGATAGCATGTATGACACCACACACACAATGTATGAAAATCTAGGATGTTTGCAAAAAATATGCACATGTAGTGCTTGCATTTAATAACTGCAAAACACGAAAAAAATTTATTTATAAAATGCTGCCACAAGTATTAAAGTTAAAGAAGTACTTATTAAAACGTCAGCCAATGTTCACATCACACCAGTCAGGATCCAGCCGCACTGCATCCAGATGAAATACGAAAGTGACATACTTAATGAAAATGAAAGCTGACAGAGTAAATATGAAAGAATGAAAATCTATAAACGGTTAAAAAAATGAGCTGTCCTGTACTTTTAACGGTATGGTTGTAGGGTCAAATCCCATGGGCTTAACAGTGCTGTTTGGTCCTTAAGAAATACATTTATAAACAGATAATGTACAGAATTGCAAAAGATAGTTACAGAATATTTGTTCCAACTCTACTGAGAATTTTGCCCAGAAAATAAAATTAAACTAAACTAAATTGCAAAACACATTCCTTGTATTTTACAGCAAATGGGAAGCGGAAGCATCAGAGTGATGTCGCTGGTTTCCACCCATTTTTCTATCCATTTTGCTCGTATCCAATAAAAATCACCAATCAAAATTTGTTTGATTGTATAGATCGATATGCTGCTCAGCTACAATCTGCTGTTATATCCACAGTCTGAAAAAGTTACACATTAATATATCTTTGGTTCCCTTTAAGAACGATATCAATAGATGTAAAGTGTTCTGTAATTCAAAGGGATGTTTCCATTCACTTTTAGTACAGCTTAAATAAAGATAATTATATTATGCAAATTTGATACAGTTTAGTTACAATGTAAAATAAATATCTAGTTAAATGTACAACCACCACTTTTTGAAAGCATCCATTGTAATGAAAAATAGCTTTTTGTTGGATATGAAATATATCTCAGGAGGACATATCATATTTTAGGAAATATAGATGTTTTAGGGAAAATGTATAATACCTATTGAATTGTTAACATGTCATACTGTCATGAAAGAAAAACTGAATGTATGTATTTCCAGATAAAATGTGGTAAAAGCTTGATGCTGGAGATAGAAATCTAGTTTGCAATGGCTTTGACATGAGGGGACGTCACTGACAGACAAGAAAGACGGAGAAAAAGATAACAGATAGGAGAGAGAATACAGGGAAAATATGGGCTTCTTCAAATTCACCTTAAAAAACTGTTCTTTATTTCTCCAGTGCCCAGAATATACTGAAAATGCTTTTTTTTTAATGTTCAGATATTTTATACATTTTTTATGTGGTAACATAAAATATGAAATACCAGCTGGTGCTGCTGCTTAGTCCCTGATATTTTCCCGGTGCTGCACTCCGAACGCATGGATTGTTTGGTGTCTGAGGTGATTTTTGAGGGCTCCTGTTCCAGACAGCACTGCTGATCACAGATTTGTACATGAGACGGATTGGTGTTTGCGGGTCGAAAAAAGGACGCAGGAGCATTCTGATGACATTAATGGCATTGTTATCAAAATTATTTACGGGAATCCATAATCAATCATGAGGTTTGCGCTGAAGGACGTAAGACACAAAGAGCTTTGGCTGTGTGTGCAACAAAAACACTGAAGAAACAGTGGAGCTGATGATTTCAGTTGAGTCGTATACTGTGAGCTTTCCTGAGTCTCCTCTCCCTTTCCGCGAGCTACTTTTCATTTAAAAACATCAGCTCAGTCTTTCCATTTCAGTTTCACCAAAGATGTAGTTTCACAAAAAGAAAAACTTTGATGCACATTATATAATCCAGAAAAATTGTCTATCATACAGAGAAGTTGTTTAATGATAGGCTAAACGGACTGCTTATGCTAAAATTATAATTATTAAGATGAAGATGCTTCAGAGCAATTTGTCATGCATTTGTATTGAAGTTTGTATTTCTTCGGAAGTTTGCAACATTGCTATAGAACGTTATAATGCTTATTTCATTACCTTCCGTTATTCGAAGACCCTGTGACCTGGTCCAGGACAAACTATTGGAAAATGGATGAATGTTCCCAAAAGTCACATATAGTTCCTGCTTATTTTATTCAGTTTAGGTGGGCTCAGCTGTACCTATAGCAGTCATTTAGCCAGAAAACATGAACGTACCTAATCGCCCAGCTGCAGTCCTACATAACCAAAGCACAGTGTGATCTATCTTTTGCTCACACTGAGCAAATTTGAACCCTTGACCTTCAAAGTACAGGTACATTCAAAGGGTGATACTGTACACAGCTACACGTTCATTCTCTGCAACAGATGTGACCTTCTATATGCATCCATCCATCCATCCCTCCATCCATTTTCTGAATCTGCTTTTCATATATTTTTCCAAAAAATTATGTTGCTACCAGTGGTAAATCTGTAAGAAGAGTTCTAAATGGACTAAGTGGTTTCTGGCTCCCAAACGTACCAGTGAGAAAGGATCCTATGTTATTATACAGTGTATCCAACAATATCAATTATTAAAGTGCAAAATTAGAGGGTGTGTAAGCAGATTTGGATAAAACAATTGGATAATTAAAGTAAAATTTATAGCCAGTTTTTGGCCTGTTCTACTTTCCAAGGTAAACAGAATGTCCTTTGCAATTAAGATGAATTGTGACAGCAAAACACTGCAACGCGGAAAGCGGGTTACTTTATGAAAAATGATGTTTGATTTTGGGTGAAATCTGAATATTTCTGGTCTGAGGTGCTAAGTAAGATGGGATTAATAAATTTAGTGGCTAGGAGGGACAATTATTGTCTTAATGAGCCATGAGTTGCTTGCGTGGGAATGTGTTTATTGATTATTGTTCCAGCTATGGGTGTCTAAAGTTTTCCCAGAATGTTACAGCTGGTGTCCAAGGGATAAAGCTTTGTAGAGGAAGACCAATGGAGGACGATCGCTGTGTGTGTGTGTGTGTATGTGGATTATGTTTATATTACATCTTGGGCACCAAATGTACCCCACAATGTGATAAAAACCTTTTTTTTATGCCGTGGGGACCATTTTTCAAGTCCCCACAAGTTCACAAAGATCTGTGAATGCAATCAAAAAACTATTTTGTTGGGTTAGTCATAGTACGTTAGGGTTGGGAAGGGGTTAGTCGTCATGTTGGGATCAGAGTTTTCCCCATGGAAATGAACAGTGAATCCCCACAGAAATATAATCACAAACCTTTGTGTGTGTGTGTTTGTGTGTATGTGTGTTTGGGTGGTAGTAGATTAGGGTGGGGGGTATAGATTTTGTTCCCCCTCCCTTTGTATTGCATTTTTCCAAGCACATCTGTAACTCTACACAGACCCCCCACCAGGCCTGGGATACGGAGGCTCTCACTTGGCTGCCCCGCTCCCGCCGGAGCCCCTCCCCCGCCCGCTCCCGCCGGAGACCCACCCTACTGCCCTGTGCTGGTGACCTCTGACCGGCCTGTGAAAAGTTATTAGAGTGGCTGATGTGCTCTCCCAAGGACGATGCTGTGGGCAGGCTGGGAAAGTGCCCTTCTAGGGTGAGCTAAGTCACCGGGACCTTGGGGGTGGTCACAGTCGATGGAGTGGGGGCCCAGCATTGTCATTAATAGAGATCCTTTTTAACTAAGTCCCCTGTCCAAGTGCTAGCCCGTCTATTGTCCCTGAGAGCATTAGCCAAAGACGTGGCCCCTCAACCAACTGAAACCAGCAAGTCCTTGATATTTTTACCCCGTAACTCTTAGCCTTCCCACTCTCTTTACCCGCCTCTTTTAATTACTTTTACTCCTCTTCTCCTCCCTCATTTCCTCTCTTAGGATTGTAATTGGTATACTTGGCTTTGCTCTGGTCAAACAGAAGAAGAAACACTAGACTAGTTTGGGTATAATGCTCTCTACTGGCTGCTCTCTTACTCAGGTGTATACGGTAATAACTCCAATCAGCAACATTACACCGGCTTTTAAACGCGATATATAATGTATAATTTTCGTATTCTTTGGTTTATTAGTATGAGGTTAATTGTTTGATTCAAACTATCAGAATCAACTTCTACATCTATCACATCAGAAAGAAATCAGCTTCACCATATCACCAAAATCGGGTCATCGTTCCTCAATATTGAGCAAAAACATGTATTTTGTGAGCGCCAATGCACATAAAGTCCCTTTCTGTACTGATAGTTATTTAACTTGAGTTTAATAGCTGAAAAGGCAGAGATAAGACACATAAATATTGCAAGTATATTATATCACGGAATGTGCTGTGCCGGTACAAATATTTTCGTTTGTTTCGCAAATATGCAAAGCAGCTTTAAGGGCCCTGTTTCAAAAGCCAGAAGGGAGTAATTAGAGGATTTAAGCACACATCTGCCTTTAGCTGGCTGTCAAGAGAAGGCTCTAAATGGAGTTTGTTTCACTGCTCATTAGAAAGTTTTCTTTGAGGGAAGTTATTAAGAACTATAATGTCCTCGTGGGGATTGAGGACTGGGTGTTTTTTCCACTTGCAAAATAGAGAATTCTTTTCGTGATTTCGTAGACGATTTAACTCGGAATGCAGCTTCGTGTAGCAAAATCAGACAGTCCACTCTGTATTTAGGATGAACCGTAGAGGAAAAAGAGCAACGGAGGAACTTGCGAAAAGGTTTCCTACTTAAGAGGATTGAAATGCGCAAGATCAAAATATATACATTTCGGGAAAAGTGAACACGATAACAATGGGAAAAAACTCGAAGTAACTTTAGTAAAATGTGTGGCCAGCATGAATTATAGGGCTCCTGTAAGGTATAGCCTGCTTCACGGGACGGAAGTTGTAATATAAAGCGGCTCTGCGGCACACGTCGGCTCCTGAAAAGCGTCGGCATTCCCGAAGAGGGCGGAAAAGCGGAAAAAGACCCTTTGGGAAGTGCTGACGCGGCCAGCTGCACGGAGGAAACTTCAGGACTAAAGCGGGGCAGACCTGGGGGAACCACCATGCTTCTCTGGTTTATTATTTTCGGGGGACTTATGAGAGCCGATTGCTATTTTTCCGAGGAGAAACATCCCGAAGAGTCAAACATGCAATCGCCTACGGTGGTGATCGCAGTAATCGCACGAAACGCTGCTCACTCCCTGCCGTACTATCTGGGGGCTCTGGAGAGATTAAACTACCCTAAAGACCGCATCTCGATATGGTAGGTGGCTTTTCTTCGTGATCGCCCGCTATTTAGGGGGCCGCTAATTCCCTTTTATGAAAAATGCAGGCGCACAAAGGTCAGTCGTATTTAGTTCTTAGCCCCCAAACGCCCACCGCGCCCCCTCTTTCAGTCGTAGCGGCTTTTTTTCCTTTGCCCCATAGGTATAGAAAGTTGTTTTATAGACGTTAAAGCAATCATGTCCGAATACCACATTATTTCATGCAGGGAAAAACAAGGGATTTCTCAAAGTGCAGAATGCTTGCCAAATATTTTAAAATAATTAAAACTACCGTAGATATATGACTGGCCGTAGTTAGTGTAGTTATTTTTGTTTCTGACGTTCTGTCCACTAAAATTGTGGGTGGTAAAATAAACTCATATGACACAGTCTGTTAGTAATATTTGTGTAGTGTTTCCATTTAAATAAATCAAAATTATTTTTTTTCTGTTAATACAATAAGATTACATCATTTTTAACTGGACGTTTTGTTTGTCTGGGATTTGATTTGCCTTTTTTAAACAATCTGTACATGTGCCTCATGACAGGGCAGCGACAGACCACAACGTGGACAACACCACAGCTATCTTGCGCGAGTGGCTGACCGTCATGCAGAAGACCTACCACTATATGGAGTGGAGACCTATGGAACAGCCCATGTGAGTGTCTCTGGTCTGCCGACTGCTGGAGTAACGTTTTCAATTTGAGACAACTTTTCACACACAAGCACACGCATTTACATGCATGTATCAGTTTTATAACCTTGTAAATAGTCTGTAGGGCGTGCAAGCTACCCCAGTGCTTTTGATGTAGCTAATTTTAGGCTTATAATAGAATAATATAGATTTGTTGTAAGATTTGTTGTGAGAGCGCGAGTGTCACGCCGGATGTGTGAGAGCTTACGGCCCTGGTGTCTGCGCGTACTGCGGCAGCTCCCACGGCCGTGCGCAGGGGAGGATATGCTTAAATCAGGGTTCACAGGGTGCGTCACCACCTGGTGCTACTACACATGTGTTCAAATGAAGAAGGCAGGGATAAAACCACCAGCCTGTGCTTGTCTTTTTCATGCACCTGAGGCCACTTGTTAAGCCATATTATACCACATGGTCTCGTCCACAGTTGTTAGCTTGTATTTAGTTGTTTAACTGAGGCTCCCATCCATATAAATGCTGGATATTTTATTGGAGTGGTTTTATGTTGAAGATGTTTACATCTGGCACTTAAACCGATAACGTTCTGGTAACCTTCGAAGTGTCGCGGGTGTTTTGTAGCTCCTACCCAGGCGAGATGGGGCCCAAGCACTGGACCAATGGCAGATACGAGTACGTCATGAAGCTCAAACAAGCGGCGCTCAACTTCGCCAGAAGGCGCTGGGCAGACTACATACTGGTAGGGGCCCCCATCAGCTCCTCCTCAAACACTGTTTCCTGCCCAAGATGCTCTTTAAAGGCGTCCAACGTAATAGAGAAGCGAGACACATTATTGCCTGAATAATAACTATGAGTCTTTTACTTAAAATCACCACACAGGCCAAGCCGAGTGAAATGGCAGGAAATAATACAAATCAAATGAATGAAGATAACCAAGAAAACCATGATGCTACGTCCCAGATACAGGACCTATGACATCATAGGGGGTGGGAGAGAGCGGGATCTCGCGTTTGGTCTGGGCCGGATCGCGGGATCTCGCGTTTGGTCTGGGCCGGATCGCGGGATCTTGCGCTGTGTCTGGGCTGGATCGCGGGATCTCACGTTGGGTCTGGGCCGGATCGCGTGATCTCACGTTGGGTCTGGGCCGGATCGCGGGATCTAGCGTTGGGTCTGGGCTGGATCGCGGGATCTAGCGTTGTGTCTGGGCCGGATCGTGGGATCTCACGTTGGGTCTGGGCCGGATCGCGTGATCTCACTTTGGGTCTGGGTCGGATCGCGGGATCTAGCGTTGGGTCTGGGCCAGATCGCGTGATCTCGCGTTGGGTCTGGGCCGGATCGCGGGATCTAGCGTTGGGTCTGGGCCAGATCGCGTGATCTCGCGTTGGGTCTGGGCCGGATCGCCGGGATCTCGCGTTGGGTCTGGGCCGGATTGCGGGATCTAGCGTTGGGTCTGGGCCGGATCACGGGATCTCGCGTTGGGTCTGGGCCGGATCGCGGGATCTAGCGTTGGGTCTGGGCCGGATCGCGTGATCTAGCGTTGGGTCTGGGCTGGATCGCGTGATCTCGCGTTGGGTCTGGGCCGGATCGCGGGATCTAGCGTTGGGTCTGGGCCGGATCGCGGGATCTCGCGTTGGGTCTGGGCCTGATTGCAGCTTGTTTCCCAGTATTCCGACACCGACAACATTCTGACCAACCCAGACACGCTGAGCCTTATGATAAAGGAGAACAAGTCGGTGATCGCGCCCATGCTGGACTCTCAGACCGCGTACTCCAACTACTGGTGTGGCATCACCCCCCAGGTAAGCAGCGCCCCCACGCGTAAGGACCACTGCTCCTTGTTTCCAAAAGCCTTTGACTGAGTTTTTTTTTTTAAAGTTTAAAAGTTTTGTCTGTCACGTACAGGATTACACTCACTACAAAGTGCAGTGAATCGCAGTGGTGTCTAGCTCCAGGAGTGTGAACAGGGAAACTTAAAGATGTTTAAGTTGAGCATGAAAAAAATCCATCCATCCATCTACCCATTTCTCCAGTACAGGGTTGCCTGCAGCCTGATGCTTATCTCAGGCAACACTGTGGACATGACAGGTGACGTCCAGGATAGGATGTCCGTCTGTAGTAAGCCACACACAACCCCTGTGGGCAGCTCAGAGATGCCAGTTTGCCAAACCACATGTATTTGGATGGTGGGCAGATTCCAGAACCCCTAAAGGAACACGCACACACACACACACACACACACACAGATTCAAACCCCCAGCTTTGGAGGTGCTACCCACTGAGAACAGCATTTGTACTTAATGTTTCTAGTACTTTGTGTAATGAGAATGTTCAGACGGCTAATCGATGGAGGATCATCTTGAGGGCTGTCTGGGAAAGAGAGTGGTGCTCAGGATGAATCCGTGCCCCCCCCCCCCCCCCAGGGTTATTACCGTCGCACGGCAGAGTACTTCCCCACCCGACACCGGCACCGCACGGGCTGTTATCCTGTCCCTATGGTGCACTCCACAATGCTGCTGGACCTGCGCAAGGAGGGCATGAAGAATCTGGCTTTCCACCCGCCTCACCGCGATTACTCCTGGCCCTTCGACGACATCATCGTCTTCGCCTTCTCCTGCCGTGCGGCCGGTAAGCCTCAGAGCTGGAGCTGCGCCATGCGCGATGCTAATACCCACATCGCTTTTTATGCATGTGCATTTATCACATCGCATGGACCACGATAGCCGGGTCGAGACTGTAAAGAAGTTGCGCTAAAACATTCGTAGTTGGTCACAGGAACCAAAACTTAATAAGCTTTGCAGTTTTAATGATCATTTCTTTTCAAGATATGTTAAGAAAAATCTGTCTGAGGTTTACCATCACAGTTTTTGCATGAGCTCATAATTAATTGTTGTCCTGCTGTAGGACTGAAAGTCTGTGTGGCACATTTGTGGGAAATTTAGCAAAAAGAGAAGAGGAAGAGAAATGTTAACAAGAACTGGTCACAAAAAGACATTTATCTTCCACTGTATTTTGGATTCCACAGAAATGATATTGAGCAAAAGCAAATGATTTGTCGGCAGTGAATTGTCTCATTGCAGCAATACCAACTTATTTAACAGACTCTGATAAATAACAAAAGGTTATTTTTGGCTATAATTTATTTCAGGTAACTTTCAGCTAGTTATTTATTATTATAAATATTTCCATATAATTGCTAAATTTCAAATGTTGTAATGTGAATTTTTTACAATATAATGTATCCTACTTTAAATTCAGCCTAGAGGTTTTTGGCTCCTGGGGGGTGTGGGGGAGAGTCTAGTAGCATTGACAGTGAATTTTTAATGTATTAAATTTGCTGCCGCGTTGTAATTTTTAATCGCCCGGTTTCACCTAACAAGCTGTCCCCAGCATGGCCTGTGGCCCCTGTGCTCTGGAGTGGGAAGCCCCCATGTTTTCACTTGTGCCTCTGAGTTCGTGCACGTCAGTGGCTCACCAGCACCGCTGCTGTTTGTGCTCAGAGGTGCAGATGTACGTGTGCAACAAGGAGCGCTATGGCTACATTAACGTCCCGGCCAAGCCCCAGCACAGCATCGAGGATGACCGCATCAACTTCCTCCATCTGCACCTCGAGTCCATGAGTAACTTATTTTATTTATTATTATCAAATTATTTCTTTATTCATTCGTTGTGTTGCGTTGCTCGGTTTGTCCAAAGTGAGTACTCCTGGAGTAGCATGTTTATCATGTTTATTGGTGTGAGATTCCTCTTGCAGTTTGCATTAAAAAATATCGTTGTGTGTGTGTGTGTATTGGTGCATGTGTTAGTGTGTGGTCTGTGATAGACAAGTGTTACGTGTAGGGTGTCACCTTCCCTGTGACAGACAGGCGTTCCGTGTAGGGTGTCCCCTTCCCTGTGACAGACGGGCCTTCCGTGTAGGGTGTCCCCTTCCCTGTGACAGACAGGCCTTCCGTGTAGGGTGTCCCCTTCCCTGTGACAGACAGGCGTTCCGTGTAGGGTGTCACCTACCCTGTGACAGACAGGCATTCCGTGTAGGGTGTCACCTGCCCTGTGACAGACAGGCGTTCCGTGTAGGGTGTCACCTGCCCTGTGACAGACAGGCATTCCGTGTAGGGTGTCACCTACCCTGTGACAGACAGGCGTTCCGTGTAGGGTGTCACCTGCCCTGTGACAGACAGGCGTTCCGTGTAGGGTGTCACCTGCCCTGTGACAGACAGGC
>JABFEB020000113.1:16422155-16433307 GCA_019775895.2 Stomatorhinus ivindoensis
CCTGCCCTGTGACAGACAGGCCTTCCGTGTAGGGTGTCCCCTGCTTATGCCCTGTGCCTGCCTACTCAAGGCATTTCCCAACCCTGAGCTGGATACATGGTTGGAAGTATGCAAGCATGGATTTCAGTGCACTTTGAGCAACACTGTATGAGCAGTACAGTGTGCCTGTGATGAGAAGGTCACCAGTCGAAGCCCAGCCTCGGCATGTCCGTGGGTCCGTGTGCGGCACTAAACCCCCAGCTCTCTGGGCGCCGCAAAGGAAGGCTGCCTTTCTCGGCCGGCTTACTGTCACCTACAGAGAGCAAGCTGGGGGCGGTGTAAAGAGAGGCTCTCTACAAGGATGAATAAAGTATCAGTTATTATTAATTATCATTATTATGTTTGTAGGTTTTAAATGATCCCAACCACTGTGTTTCTTTTTCCAGTTAATGAATTCCCGATCTTCCCCTCTCAGTACCTGCATCTGCCTCCCAAACAGACTGATCTCATGGGCTTTGATGAGGTGAGAGGCCCACTGACCCTCCCATACATTCAAGCATGTCTGTGCTTTACTCACTATTTAATTATGCTGCCTGTAAATAACTCACCACAGAATTAGTGTTTTGTGTTCCGTCTCATAATTATAACAGTTTGCCAAAAGGCCACCAAATTTCATGTTTCAAATGCAAATCTTTTTTTTTCCCCAACAAAGCAAACTTCTATTTTTTGTTTTAACGTAACATTATGCTTAGAAAATTACCATCATTACTGCCGGCAGACTTGTGTTTAGCGTAAAGCGGGGTTATGAATCAGTCTAGCTGTAGATGAAAGCTTGGCGACAGGCCGCCATAAGAGAATTCACAGCTCCTTACATTGTCTGTTTCTGCCCCAGATTTACCTGATAAACTTACGGCGGCGTCCAGATCGGCGCCGGCGGATGCTGTGGTCTCTCTACGAGCAGGAGATCGACGTGAAGGTGGTGGACGCCGTGGATGGAGGGTAACGGCTCCCTGTGTCTTGCGCTGCCCTCGCCAGGCAGAGCTTTCTGCCTTTTATTACTGTGTGGATACCTGCATGTCACATACATGTGTGTTTGGTATGTTCTCCTCCTTGCAGAGCTCTCAACAGCAGTGATATCAAGATCTTGGGTGTCGACCTCCTACCCGGGTACTATGACCCTTTCTCCAGGCGCACATTGACCAAGGGAGAGGTCGGCTGCTTCCTCAGCCACTACTACATTTGGAAGGAGGTGAGGATCAAGCAGCTGCCTAGCCACCTATAAGGCCAACTCTGGATCAGGCAGCTGCCTAGCCACCTATAAGGCCAACTCTGGATCAGGCAGTTGCCTAGCCACCTATAAGGCCAACCAGGGGCCACACTGTGGCTAAGTCCGAATTCAGGGACTACATTTGAAGACTGAATATTTCCACAAACAGTCGACAGTGCTGTCCCATTACAAAGGCTCCTTCTAGATGCGTCCTTAATGCAACCTTCTTTTCCCGCTCCACGAAGGATTTACCCAATAGATCCTTCTCAGCCCAGCATATCCCAAGATTCATTGCACAGAGGTAAAGTGGGTGTGCCCCAGTAGGTGATCGGAGCAGCACTTCGTGACTCAACGTTAATGGTGGGAACTGCTGGTGACGCAAATCGGAAATTATTCCTGCGCCAGACCGTCCCATGTGACAGCACTTTCTGACCGACCTTCGAAGAACGCAACCTGCAAAGGCGGTACCTTCGTAGATGCAGCCCCTGAAATCGGACACAGCCTACGCGTCAGTTTCACTATACCTTTTAATTGCCTTATTGAAGTAATTATTTGGATGGAAAATAATCTCACCTGGTGAGGGGCAAACATAAGCTACTAGGTAACTTATTGGAAATAAGTTGATTATAATCTGGCAAATCGTACATACCACTTTATTTCTAGTTTATGAGGCTGTACTCCAGGAATACTTCACCTAGTGATACAAATTTTAAGTAATACAGACATCATTGTGGGTGTAGGTTTGTAATTCTTTTTTTTGTGCGTGTAACCTTTCAGTATACATTTTAAGCATTCTAAAAGCTTAGTATACATTTTAAACCTTTAACAATTTTCATATCAGGTAACAGAATAATAAAATATTAAAATAGAAAGCATCCAATTATCTATCTACGCAAAGCCAGTCAAAAAGGTGTTGGTTCTCGGGGCCCCATCAGAGTAGCTAGGTCTAGTACTTACCTGCAACTCCGCTGAAAAGCGGAGACACTATGCTCCATCAGGAATGACATCATTAGCTGAGCTCTTTGAGGGCTGTAGATAAGCTTCACTCACACCTCATTTCCTCCAACGCGGTGCTGGGGCTGGTGGCAGGCTTTTCCCCAATCTGGAACTGGTTCTGCCGATTTACACCACCAATAAACTGGCCCCGGGCCAGAAAAAGAAAACAGCTGCAGTATGGCACCGCAGAAACGCTGGTCTGAGTTTCCATAAACTTCATTCGATAACTGATAAAGTTTTGTCTAATACAGTAAAATCCAGTTATAATGGACTTCAAGGGACCTGGCAAAACAGTCCGTTATATCCAAAGTCCGTTATATCCAGAGTTGCTGTTTGCCCAGAACATAACTACAGGGCACCACTTACTCATGCCACACCCCAGCAGACACACTTGTGGTGTAGATTATTATACTGTACATGTAGTAATCCAACTTTATCTCACCCAGATGCGTGACTATTAATAACCCCGACTACGTATCTGCGCTGGATATCACCGGCACGCCGCGCGCCTTGTTTGGCAGAGCCTCATGTCCGTTATAGCCAAACAGAACTACAGCTAAAAGTTCTGTTTGGGAACAAATTGTTTGTCCGCTATAAGCAAAATTCCGTTCAATGCGAGTCCGTTATATCCAATGCTTTTTCTACATATTCTTAAAGGCACAGAGCCGGTCGGGACCAGTGGACCTCATCCGTTATAGACGATATTCCGTTATAAGCGAGTCCACTATAATGGGATTTTATCTCCGGTGCTGAAACAACTTGAAGCCGGCTTATTAGCTGAATATCGTCACATCAATTTTTAATTCTGTGGAAAACGAAAGATCAATCTGCTGGCCTGATTTATTGATAAATGAATGAAATTTTGTGGCGCGTGAGTGGTGAAGAGATCAAGAGGCGGACAGCAAAGTTCAGCTTTTAGCAGGCACTTGTACTGTGCGATCCATAAAAGCACAGCGGGAAAACGGCTTACACACACAGACGGGGGAGAAATACAGCCTTTATTAAGGAGACAGATGTCAATTTAACAGCTTATAAAAACCCAAAACAGATTAAAAAAAAAAAATCCAAAGATGGAATTCATATAGACTTTTACACTAACTTCCGCCTGTGTGACGTGTCTGTGCCTTTTTTTTTTTTTAAAGGGAGGAAACGTGGGCAGGTTCTCAAAAGGGCCCATGTGAGAACCAGGCCGGCTCTGTTTTGGTGGCAGTAAGGTAATGGATGAAGCGGCACCCTCCTCGGTGTCCAGTTGGGCTGAGATCTGGCACCTGTGAGCTCCATGGTACATGCTTCACATGGTTCTCGCATTCATGGACCCAAGTCATCCATTGATTGCTCGTAACCTGCGGATAGGCCACTGGCATCCTGAGAGCTTCCATCACAACAGAGATGCTTCGCCATAAGATTAATGTCACCGTGTTTTTATTGATTTTCACCTTGGGCTGGGAAAATGCGCGCTATGCTGAGTGCTAGTGCTTTACCGTAGGGAGCAAACACTGATGTCAACCTGCTCCTTTGACTTCACGCCACATGTGCACGTCCAGGGGTTAAATTATGACTTATCTGGCCGTATGAGTCTCAGTAACCCTTCGCCTCTGTTCTTGGCCCTCTTCCCTTGCAAAAGCGTGTGTTGAGGGGCAATAAGAGGCCTATTGACTGGAGTCCTGCCATTGTGTTCCTGTTCTCTGAATTTCTCAGCCAGACTATGCTTTGTGAAACAGCTTTTTCACGCCTTAGATTGCCATCTGCAGCCAAGTGATTCACGGTTGCTTGTCACATTGAACAAATGCGTGGGCATCACGGTCGGGGGATACGTGCTTTCCAACACATTTGACCCGTGGCGGGTCACGTCTGTCCGCCTGATGTCAGGAGGTGGCCGCTGTTTCTCGGGGAACATCTGCAAGTTCGGCAGTCTTGAAGCTTCAACCAAAGCTCTCCCAACGTTCATCCTACTCCCAAAACCCACGAGATTGCTTATTTTAACCTCGGTAACCAAAGCAGGGAGCAAGCGGGCCTGTCCAACATTTTTATGCATGACCTAAGCATGATTGAATGATGGAATATCTTGGCCAACTGGAAGCTGCAATTTTGTGGAGTTTTTTATATACCTTATTTATTCAAGTGGCTCTGTGCAGTGACTGGATTTGTAAATTCTTTTCATGTTTCATGTTTTATATTAAAATAGTTTCTTCCATTGATATATGTCTTGCCTCCCATAAATTAGGCTGTTTTTTATTTATTTGCCTTTTGCTTCACTGTTGCAGTTCCTGCATGACACAGTGAGCAGCAATGCAGAGCGCCCCCTGTCTGCTCTGAGAGAGAGCTTGCCTGGGTGTACCCAGGGTCATCGCTGGGGGGTCTCTTTCCCGAAACTGCGTAATGGCTCCCGGGAATCCTCATGCAAGATGTCTGCTCCCTTCCCCAGATGGTGGACATGCAGCTGGACAAGACACTGATCTTTGAGGATGATGTGCGTTTCCAGGGCAACTTCAAGCGCCGGCTAATGCGGTTGATGGAGGATGTAGAGAAGGTGGAGCTGGACTGGGACATCATGTGAGTGGGGCGGGGTGAGGGGAATGCGTTCGGAGACTGGCCTCTGTTTCCATGGAGATCACACAGCCCTGTGTGTGTGTGTGTGTGCACATGTTTGTGCACACGCACGCGCATGCCACGCTTACGCGACAAAAACATCCGCATACCCACCGCTGCGGGTTTGCAGACTGACAGCGCCCCCCTGTGGCCGGTGGCGGTCTTTCTCCCTGCTCTGCTGCAGATACCTGGGTCGGAAGCAGGTTAAACCAGGCGAGCTGGAGCAGGTGGAGAACGTGAAGAACTTGGTGGTGGTGGACTATTCCCATTGGACGCTCTCGTACGCCATCTCCCAACAGGGAGCACAGAAGCTACTCAACGCTGAGCCACTCTCCAAAATGTTACCTGTGGACGAATTCTTGCCAATCATGTATGACAAGCACCCCAAGTGAGTTTCAGCTCAGCTAGTAATGCTGTACACCTTAACGCTTATTAGCCATGGAGCACCAATTCCAGGAATAACTCTTCTATGGTCCTTATAGCTTTTCAGCTGTCTGTCAAAACAAAATGTCAGTGACCGATACATTAAACGAGTCCCCATGCATGACAACAGACCTCAGTACCTGCCACTAACGCTAGCCTCTCACGCCGCTAACGCTAGCCTCTCACGGTTAGCTAATGGAGTTAAAAGTTCATGATCTATGGTCAGGCAGGCAGAAGGAGAGGCATCATTAAGTCTGAGCTCACCAGCGGCACGCGGTTAGGCCTCATATTTACAGGCTCCGCCCCAAACCAAAATGGAGTGAGTCTCAGCTGCTTTGGTTGCACGGCGCTGTGGCCACACGCTCATAGCTTGTGTATTCCTGTAGACCCGCCTTAGAGACATCTGTTTTAACACTCCCCAGGCAGACGTGGAGATTCAAAACTATGACTGCACCGCATTCCAGTTTAGTCAATTCATATTGATTCACATCCAAGTTTCGTCATTGACTCATCAGCCGTGCCCACGTGATGCCGGCCAGCGGTAAAGGTGAAGCCATCGTTTGATATGTTGAGTCACATCGTCAAGAGAGCCAAGTGCAGGGTTGAGGCTGTAGACACCTGAAGAGAAGCGTGTATCACGTCATGTGTGGGCAGGCAGCCAGGGCCCTTGCTCAGGCCGTAAAGCGCCCCCCTAAGGCAAAATGGAAAATTCATGCATGAAATTTTATTTACCAATAGAATGTTTTTTTTATCGCAATGATGCTGTGATCACATCAGTCTACATGTAACTAATTTACATGAATCAAAAGAAATGCCTGTGTTTGTAGAGTTACCACTTCCATTTAATTTGCTTACGCTCAAACACCTTTACAAGATTCGGGTCCTATTTCCAATGTGTTTTGTGTTCTAAGGGTACATGCTTAAGGAAGCCTCAAAGGTCAGAATATTATAGTCCTGAAAGGGAGAATAGAGTATCGACACCCCTGATTAGTGGATAGGTCAGAAAAATGTAAAAGAAGGAAAAGGGTGACATCTTTTCTGTGAAGTCTTTCCAAATACAACAATATATATATAGTTCTGTACCCTCAAAGCGCTTGTTTTTGACTGCATAGACCTGTATGTTTGCACCGAATGCAGTCAGGTTCTCGGGCACCGATTTCCACAGGGATCCCTGTGATGCCAGTTTATTGGGAAATTTCAAGTGCCGTCCTGTGAATTTCCAAAGGGAGTCCTTCATCTCATCCAGTTAAACTTAAAGCAGTATTGTGAATCAGGCTATTTGTGTTTTTAATGATAGTCACGTGTCTTAAATTTATGAAGTCTATAGACAGTAAGACCAAATTGAACGATATGTAAATAAGAAGATTATAGAGTAGTCCAAAGTAAAGTTTAACTAGTCTGGCGCAGTAGTTGACTAATTTTAAAAAGCAGGGCATTTGTGAAACGTTTTGACGGTATAGGCACATAGCCCCCTGACCTCTCTCCTGTTATTTTTCCCCCCACAGTGAAGAGTACAAGGCGCACTTCCCGAACAGAAACCTCCAAGCATTCTCTACACACCCCCTGCTGGTGCAGCCCAGCCACTACGCCGGAGAGCCCGAGTGGCTGAGCGACACAGAGACGTCGACCATCTGGGACAACGACGAGGTGCAGACGGACTGGCGTGGGTCCTACAAGACCCTGAAGGGCTCGGCCCCCCCCGCGGGATTTCAGAGCGCCTCCCGGGACGAGCTCTAGCCTGGGCTTGTCGCAGGGGACCGGCCCCCACCTTCACTGACATGCGGCAGACCTCGGATCCGTCAGTGGTGAACTATTGAAGCCAGAGGAAGTCACCTCTACAGAACCAACTTGCGCTAACAGTTTCCAGGGTCTGGAAAGTCAGTCTAATCACAGGCCCACGGGCCTGGCCAACATTTCCAATGTTGAGGGTCCCCCACTCTTCACGACCAGCGCTGACAGATACCTTCATATCCACTGACATTCCTACTGGGTCTGACGTCCATTTCTGTTGTTCATTATGGGTTGGACTTCGAATGAACTTTTGGGATTATTTGTTTTGTTAATGGAAATTAAGGGTTAATTTAAAATATTGGTTGAACTTGAGACTCTGGATGAAAGGCTGATTTTAGCGGCCTGACGAGCGGAGACTGTGAGGCAGATGGTCAGACAGCTTCAGCGCCGGGGTCCGGTGTGAGGTGGGATCCTGTAAGTGAAGATACCTTCACTGTAATGTCAGCCTGACCCTGAATGATTCTGGTACTTTGTTTCTTTACAGCAGAGTTGTGCATCGTTTTGGTTATTTTTAAGTTCTGTTATGAAGCCTTTTTATGTTTTTCTTTACTTTGACTTCTTTTTTACATCGTGGTGAAATAATGTTTAAAGGAAACTGCATCAAAATTTTGGAAAAAAAAGATAATTATTTAACACCACGGCATAATTAGTGCTGGTTACGTGAACACACTGAATGATGCATTTTCCTTTGTTGTGCGCCTTATGGACGAAGTTTGCATTGTGTGACTGTGTTTCATTGCTTTTTTATGGCTTTTAAGCTCTTGGCTTTATTTATAAGAGTTTTGGGTAACACTTTACTTCATGGGGCAGAAATACTTAGTAATAACTCTTGAAGTACAAATCATGAACAAATATAGTCCCTACTTAAGATATACCATGATTCATTAATGATGAGGAAACATCAGAAATTCAATACTTCCTCCTTCAGTAGCTCACACAGGTTTACAGAATTAACAAGTATAGTAACAAGTATAGTAACAAGTATAGTAACAAGTATAGTAACTGATTGAGATAAAACATGCACCACAATTTGTTAATGATGAATTAACATGTGATCAGGATATAACTAAGACTTAGATGGTGCCAAATTAATACAAGTAATATCATAATACTACATTATTTGTACCCCATCAAGTAAAGTGTTACTTTTTTTTTTTTTTTAAGTATTTACATTTGGCAGTTTGTGTAAAAATGACAATAGAGATTTTTCACAAATTTCAGGCCTGACTTCATAAGGCTGGTGTGGTAACATAGATGTTTTGTGGCAGGTTGGAGGTCTGCAGGCCGTGAGACGGGACAGCGGGGTTTGATCAAACAAAAGATGCTCATGTGGAGGGAAAAAGGGGTCAAGGTTCTTATAAAGAAGTGGTTCAGGGGGCCGTGGGTATCGGGGGGGTAATTCAGTTCACCTGGCCATCATTCTTGGCATTTATATAGCTGAGTGTTCTGCTTGTTACAGCCCCTGGTATCCCAGACAACAGGGGCAATACCAACCCAGATTGCTGCTATCGATGTCTTGTTTACGTTAGTTCCATGTCCCGCATGAACCTAGTTTATTTGACTTTCTTTTGCACCCTGAATCTGTCTCTCCTCTCCTGAACACCCCTGAATTGGGAGCAAGAATATATTTTAGCTGCCAGTTTCAATGTCGCAGCCACTTCACTGTGACACAGCGAGAGTTCCCAATCCGGTCTGCAGGGACACACACCCAGTCCATGTTTTTGCTCTCTCCAAGCTCTCTGTCAGACAGTCTACAGTCTTGCTCCCACCCAGCTGGGCGAGAGCAAAAACGTGGACCGTCTGTGGGTCCGCAAGGACCGGATTGGGAAGCACTGCTCTGAGAGAAACCGAGGAGTCGACCCACAGCGTTAACATTCCCCCCTCTATCTGCTCAGCTGGTATAAAGCCTGTCTGCAAACGCTGCCTATGGGCAGAGGGGGGTCAGTGTGCTGGATCAACTAATCCCTGTCACACGGGGCCACGCTGGTGAACGCTTGTGTCAATATCTCTGTATTTTTCTGACGCATGGTACGATGGAGGCACCCCAATTTATTTGCATAGTGCTATTTAGCAATAATTCTTAATCCAAAGTGCTGTACAAAAACCAGATCAACTGCTATTTAATGAAAGAAACAGGACATGATTTAAAAGTGATAATGCAAAAGGTTTGATAGTAAGAGCAACAACAGAAATAAAAACTATTGAAACCATTAAAACATCAAACAGACAAATGTCAGAACTCCACTGTAGGAAATAGCTCTACTGTTTATTTGAATATATTTCATTAAGGTGTTTATAGCACATGTGCTTGGCGATTTATCTTTTCTTGGGATTGTTATTAGCTAATCAGATATTTTACTGAGTGGGATTTACTTCAAGATCTGAGTCAAAAGCAAGAATGTTCTGCAGGTCGTAAAGAGCTCAGGATTAGAGGCTAGAACATTGTAATCTTTGCAGTCCTGCGTTGATGAAAGCAGCGGGATTTGGTGGGGGGTGGGGGGGGCAGGTAATGCAGTGATTATGCTAATGGTCCTGTGTCCTCAGGGTTGCTTGTTGAAGACGTTTTATAATTATATTGGGCAAGAAATTTAACATACCATCCATCCATCCATCTTTTAACAGGGTCATAGAGCCTGTCCCAGGCTGTACAGGGTACATGGGTGTGACACACGCAGGCACACCCTGGATGGGAAGCCAGATACACGTTAGAACTAGAGGAAAGTGGTTTGCTATCTGAAAGCACTTCGATAATCTCTCTGTCCTGGAATCTAATAAAGAGGGATACCCCAGACTCTATGTGACCGTCAAGGGGGAGTAAAATAATAACGTGAACTTCTGTTAACGTGACTATTCCTTTAAACGATATTTATCAGCATATTCCACTTTTACTTAATTGTGATTGAAACATTTCCCACTGACCCTGGTGGACCACAGCAAAAGTGTAACGGGACATGACTACAGATGCATTTTATGGTCATAAGAGGACCATCGTTGATGTCTGAGCACTCATGATGCTCAGTTGCAATACAGCCAGACTGGAGGAAGACTACTGTTCTCTGATTGGACAGTTTAGTAACACATGGTTGTTGTCCTCTACCTACCATTGGCTAGCTCCCCAAAGAATGGACAGGGAACGGTTCTGGCTGCATGTCAGCAGGCTGGTGCCCAGTAGGAGGAGCGTGGGACACGGCGGAGGCTGAGTGTTCCTTCACTGGCTGTCCCTCATGTGGGAACATGGTCAGAGTGGGTGGCCAAACCTTGCCTGCTCCCAGCTACCTCTGCAGTAGCTGGGATGCTGCCAAAAGCCTGTCCTCTTTGGATTGATAAACCTACAGCACGTCGATGTAGCATTGGTGTAAAATATATATATATGACCATATAAAGTGAATCTATCCTCAGAAATCTCGTTCAACTCAACAGTTAATTGATAACATGGATAAACTGACCATTGGCATTTTTTAAACATCATTAACAATGTAAAGCAAAAAAAAAGACTATACATCTTTCATTCAGTCAAGGCACACAGACTCAGAGACTAGATAAAACAGGTAACTATTCAGGGAGTCCCAGATTTTACTTATTCCAATTGGACAAATGCCAGATTTTAAGCTCCTGAAAGAAGAACAACTGCTGCTTAACTTCAAAGCGCATCCAGAAGACATCCCTCTACACAAGTATGGCCACTTGTTGATATCTGCCAAATTTGTTACAGCGCAGAGCCCCGGATGTAACCGTGGTGCCAAAGCACATTGCAGAATTGATTTCTTGTGAGGAACAAGCACTGACTTGAATGGATATGTAAGGAGGTGTACGGTTCAAATGTGTTGTTCCAAACAAATATTCTGTTAGGAAGAAAATGCTAAGTTTAATTATGACTTGAGGAGGTTACGAAACAATCAGGTGCAGGAAGAACTACTCAAATACGTTTCAAATGCTCACATTTAGAACATAATTATATTGGTCTGGGCTGGGGGGCCCAATGGCTTGTGCTTCTCTAGCAGCGCCCGTGGGAAGGGGCAAACTAGTACTGTAAGGATTAAATATTAAAACAATCTGATCCAGAATCAGTGGTTATTAAGGATTCTGGAGCACTAAATAAAAGCGTCT
>JABFEB020000113.1:16524751-16549219 GCA_019775895.2 Stomatorhinus ivindoensis
GCCTCACCCCCCCACAGTACTCACTGGACCTGGGCCCCCTATGCTCCCATGATACTCAGTGACCGGGGTCCCCTAATCCCCAATGATACTCACTGGACCTGGGGCCCCTACTCCCCAATGATACTCACTGGACCTGGGGCCCCTGCTCCCCCAGGGTACTCTCTGGACCTGGGGCCCCTACTCCCCCATGGTACTCACTAGACCTGGGGCCCCTGCTCCCCCAGGGTACATTTTGGACCGGGCCCCTCCACCCCTCCATGGTACTTACCTGGACCTGCCCCCCACCCTCCCCAATGGTACTCACTGGACCAGGCCCCTCCACCCTCCATGGTACTCATTGGACCTGAGGCTCCTGCTCCCCCACGGTACTCACTGGCCCCCATTCAGATGCAGCCCACTGCCTCTCACATGACGCGCCGGTGCAGTTTTTGATGGACGGTGGCCGAGTCGATTCGTCACATGTGTTCATTTCATCAGAACATCTGACATCTCGGGTCACTTGACTCCAGTGGCCACACTTGGCTGCACACTGACAGAGATCCAATTCTTTGTTTTATCAACCTTCACAGTCCAAAACAAGTGTCCCAGATCCACCCAGCATGATTATAAAAAAGACTGCAAGCTCACGTGGCAGGAAACTGCGTTTATTCCCCAGGCTGGTATCCCAACCCAGTGTGAAACCCACCTCAGACCACTGAGCCACCTCCCACTGGGGCCCACAGATGGGGTTTTGGCAGGTGCGTCGTTCCACTGGTTGCTCCACATGTGCCAGGTCACAGAGGTCACTGTAGACTGAGCTGTCGAGGCCAGGGGCCAGCATCTTCCAGCAGCGGACAAGCCGGAACTGGAACCCCTCACCACAGGTATGGGTGCACTCACTCCAGCTGCTCGCTTCCCACCTATAAAGAGTACCCTCCAGTCAACCATGATATGAAGCTACTACAACAATGTCAGAAGAACCGATGGCACAATCTGCTTCAGACAGGAGATTTGGACCATTCATCAGCTTGATCTGTGTAAACTTGCACTTCGACGCCAAGCTTACCTGGGTTGACATTCCCTTCCCATACAGAAATCATGCACAGGTTCTGGCCGGGTCAGGTTATCACAGTAGGTGTCGCCTACCTCTGCTCCATCATAGCGCACACAGGTGACAAAGGATCTGGCCACACCTGTCGTTCAGTCGGAACCAGAGGAACAAGGGTATCGTTTATCAAACTTAAGGATTATCGTTCCGGATTTCAGAACGTTCGTTTTGTGCCTGTGTGTGCATGCGGGTGTGAACGATACGGTGCCTATGGAGCAGGACTTGCTGCAGGGCTCCTGAGAGGAGAGCTTCCAGCGGTACATGTCTGCTGTGCTCAGCCTGGAGTTCTTCTGGTCGCCCCTGCTGGCACAAAGAGAACCAAATCGTCGCACCAAACCCAATGAGCCCTATAACCAAGTCAGCGTATGGAATCCGGATACAAGTGATACGTATATGTTCTTCCTCATTGGGGGCTCCAAGGACCCCCAAGATCCCCCACAATTTAAACACTGCCGGGCACCACACCTGTATATCTACTATATGTAAAGATGTAAGTGACCACAACAAAAACACATGTGTGAAATAGAAACAGATATGCGCACTCACGTTGTTCTGTAAGCACGCCAGCACCAGGGAATGACAGAACCTTGTGACTGTACCAATTCATGCGGCAACATCAGAGCAAACACATGGCCAGTGGCTACTGAAGAAAGGAGGTTTTACATTACATCCCCTTTGAAGACTAGAGGAAAATTTTGAGTTTGCAAAAAGACCCAGCTTTGGCCAGACAGAGACCTTCGATACAGAGATACAACTAAATTTATTGAAACATTAGGAATTTAAAAAGCAGCCCATTCACACAAGACGGCATCTGTTGTTATTATCTGAAATGCTGGAGAGACAGAGAAGACAGTTTGACCTTCCTGTTGAGTAAATTGCAACACAGATATTGCCAGTGTGATGGAATAAATCAATCACAACTTAATAACAACTGTTTTAATTAGAGACCAGACTAAAAGTGTGACGTGCATACAGTAGGAGGACAGTCTCAGATATTTCCAGCTTACAGCTGGTAAACTCCAATCCTTTATACCAGAGGGTGTCTTAGTGATAATGCAACATCATATAATGATATTTAAGGCTAGGTAACATCATCCAATAGTAGGTAAGCCTAGGTAACACTCAGTAATAGTTAAGGTTACTATATGTGTGCATAAGCTAGTGATGGACAAAATACAGCAAATGGTTCAAGTAACGTCATTTTGTCCACCACTAACTTAGCTAAAAAAAAAACACGGAAATTCACCAGTCATGATTGGTGTCTCATGCAACCAGTAACCAGTTTCAGAACATACTGACTACATCTGAAATAGATTACTTACATACATAGTTTACGTGGGATGACAGGAAACACCTACTGTGTAATACCTAGCATACCCATAGCTTGTGACACATATGGGAAGGCATTCCTAAGCTTCTTTAGATAGAGCTTTATCTCAGACCAGCAATCCCATTAGAAACGCCAAAATGCTGTACCAGGCCACAGCGCCGTCATAGAAAGGAAGTTGTTTTTTACACTAATCGATTCCGTGGTGAACATATAGGTGTCAGAGTTTAATAAACAGCATAAAAAGCATTACACTTGACCCTTATTTCCAGAGTAAGGTCTCAGGATTTCACATGTCTCCCATCTCACATTTCCTCATTAAATAGTCAGTTATTCAATAAGCTAATTAAGATACTTGATTTTACAGCTAAACTGGTCGCAGCTGTTTTCACAAAATTGATGAGGTTTCAAAGACCAAAATTCAAATGTTTTTTCCTCCCCTGCAGTCAAATAATAGACTGCAGATCCAGGCCCGGCTTTCAAAAGGACATTAAATCTTGGCTCAGTATAAAAGATATAAAAAATTCTCATCAAATTAGCATGGTATACCAAGATAAGCTGTAGCCATCTAATATATAAATTATATTTTTACTTTTGTAAAGAATCTTCAGTCTCTCCTGCAATTAAAATGAGTTTCTTTCCTGTTTATCATCTCCAGACAGTCATACAACTAAAATAGTGTTTGGATGTTGTACAGAGACGTGCATATGAATTATAAATATGATGAAATGCAAACCTTTCCTCAGCTTGCCGTCTCCAAAGGTTGGGCACTTTCTGAACGTGCCCAGGTTATGAAGTGCTTCTCAATCTCTGCACAGCTGCCAGGAGACATATGTGCCCCCCCCCCCCCCGTAAACATTCCTCTCTCTTACTGTCCCGCTGTCAAAAGCTGCTTATCCATCCTGCCCTGTCTATAAGCACATCCTGATGTTGCCGAATTCAATGTCTCCCTGGGTCAACAAGAGAGGGACTTGCCTCTGACTTCTTCAACCAATCACAGTCTTCATCGTATGACATCACCACCTTAATTAAAACCAATGATTTCTATTAAGCAGCAAGGTGCACAGATTATTAAAGTACCTGTTTTTCTGTGCAGGCCTTTCGTTAAGGGGCATGTTATGGATAAATAGATTAAACACAGGAATATGCAAACCTGCAGAGGCTGTATGGAGCAGCGTATGGGTGTGTCTATTTCAGTATGAGCAGGGTCTGTCTATTTCATGCTAACAGTCAGAACAACAACAAACAACAATAACAACAACAACAACAAGGCTTGAACCAGCAACCTTGTGGTGACACACAGTGCCCCTAAACCTAATGGCTGGAAGCCTGGAGATTGAAAATGAAAAAAAAAATGGACCAATGTACTGATGTCATATGACGAAGACTGTGATTGGTTAAAGAAGGGAAAAGTAAGCACCTCCCATGTTGACCCAGGATCACATCAAACTCTGCAACATCAGGATGTCCTGTCTGTAATCTCCACATGAGGCAAGACCATAAATGACATTAAGAAGGAGAGAGGTTCAGCATTTATACCTGGTGTGGTTGGTTCTGTTGCCACTGTGAAAGCTGGTCAGTAGTGTCCTGTTGAGCAGAAGCAAGTGTCCTGTGTCATTATTGGGAATATGCTCTTGCAGTGAGCTGTTGTGACTAAAGGGAGCACCACCATCCAGACTGGTGGCATGTGGCCCTGGATGTTCCACTTCTGTTGAATGCAGCTTCTGTCCTGTAGTGAGCAGCTGATTGGTGGAGAAATTGATGTGAAGCATCCCTGAAGCAGTGGACTTCCCCAGAAACATATTCCAGATGAGATTCTCTGAACTTGGCTTGTTAGTTACTGGGTCTTCACCGGCATCCATGTAACCTGACTGGGTGCTGTTCTTCCCTACACAGTAACAAGAAATAAAAAAGCAAGTGAATGCAGTATTGAGGAGAAAACAAGGGTTTTGAACCACTTGATGACTGATGTGGTGAATGTGATTATCTTGCACTGAACGGTTTGATCTACGTCTTATTGGAGTTTTTGATAAACTGATGGTTTGAACATGTGGGGTAACTGTCCAAACTGATCCTACTCACCGTGAGTGCAGAAACCTTTTTTCCATCAAGCAAAAAATCATCATGTGTCCATTCATGCAGAAAATAAACTGCTTGAAGAATTACAATTGAAAGCATTTTTAAAAATCTTTCTTAACAATATAGTTTTCAGTAACAGGGAAGAAACCTTTGAATTCCAACAGCTACATTCACAAAGTTGGTCTAGGCCTTCCATCACAATACCAGCTATCTGAGTGATGCAGACTTTCCTCTGGCATGTGGAGGTGAGCCCTTGGGAAAGTTCGGACAGGTAAAGTTAGCTCCACAGAGGTTATCCTTTTCATCACTAAGACCTCAGACCTCAGATACAGGGCCACGGGTTCTACTGTGAAGCCACGACCACTCCCATCTGAGATTCTCTGATTATGAAAGGACAAAGTGCAATGGCCTTTCAATTTTTCATTTGCGTACTGCTCTTTGTAAGGCTGACCATGAATAAAGGATGGCAAAGTGTGTTCTTTGCATAGAAAGCTTGAAATCTGTCTAGTGAACCATGGTGAAATTACAGTTTTCTCTCAGGCTGCCTAAAAACCATTAAAAAACTGCAGCATCCTGCAATGGAGAGTTATATTTTAAGGCAATTGAATTGTCAAGCAGGTTACAGTGTTAGTCTTAGATGGGATTTCTAATGTCTCTTTCAGAGAGTCCTGTACATTCATCACGAAGGAATTGACGACTTCCTAGAGGGATAAGCTTAAATACTGCCCATATAAATTAGCCGGGTTAAGTGGATGAGGTCATCGCACAAGTAACGTGCTTAGAGATTGAGTGTGTATTGAGATGTGGAAGAACAAGGGATGTGCAATTGTTGTGATGTTTATCAGGATGTGATGGCATGAGATTCAGGCATGTCACCTGGTTTGTGAGGTGGAGTTAAGAGCTCTTGCTTGGAGTGGATAACCACTGTCCCCTCATATACTTCATTAGTCACCTGCCCTTTCAGCTGCCCCACTTCCTCTGCCCTGGGCTCCTGCCCCACAACTTGCTTCTGGTCAGTTTCAGAAACCCCCTTCTTCATTACAGGTCCAGCTTCGGTCAGTGGACCTTCCATTAGCGGGGCAGGAGGGATTTGCCACTCTGTGTATTCATAGATGATATAGGGGCTTCCACCATTCTGCTTCCACACCTAGAAGCAGAGACGGGTTATTCAGCTCCAGTCAGTAAAAGTCCAGACCAAGATTTTGTTTCAACCAACCAGTTGGGTGCTCTTGACTGTGACTCTTTGTACTCAACAAGTTGGTTGAAACAAAATCTTGGTCTGTATTTTTACTCTCTGGACCTGAATCGTCCACCTCTGCCTAGACTACTGTTCAAAAGTTTGGGGTCACTTAGACATTTCCTTGCTTTTGAAAAAGTTTCATCCATTAAAATAGCATCAGATTGATCAGATATACTATGTAGAAATTACAATTATAACTGGAAACAGCTGTTTTAATGGCATATCTACATGGGTGTACAGAGGTCTATTATCAGCAACTGTTATTCCTATGTTCCAGTGGAATGTTGTGTTTTCTGTGCACAGTGGAGTGGCAGCACAGTCACCAGATCTGAACTCTACTGAGCTCTTATGGGAGCGGTTGGACCGAATGGTACATAAGAAGTGCCCATGAAGCTAAACCAATTTGTGGGAGATGCTTCCGGAAGCACGGGATGAAATCTCATCAGATTACCTCAACAAACTGACATCTAGAATGCCAAAGGTTTACAAGGCTGTAATTACTGCTTGAAGATTCTGCCTAAAGCAATGTCTGAAGAACATAATAATTATTTTAATTTGAAAGATGATTATTTCTAACTTTGTCAATGACTGTTTCCTGTTTATTTAGCTATATTTCCTATTCAAACTCATTTTGTGTATGTTTTCATGAAAAACAAGGAAATTTCTAAGTGACCTCAAACTTTTGAATGGTAGTGTTGAAATCATCACGAGGACAACAGTGAGTAAGATTTGGTGTTTTGCAGCATATACTTTTATATTTACGTCATTATTATTATTCTGAGGAAGTACAGCTTATGATGAATGGATCTGTGGCACCTTCGCAATGTAGTGGATGGAATGCTGGTAAACCCACACAGTGTCACTGGTTTCCATTAAACCTGTGACCCTACAGCGGTAAAATGTAACAGTACCAGAATATTGATGGGTTGATTTATGGGCTCCTTTGCCACAATGTACTCAATTCCAGTTTCATGCATGTTCATGGGACGTCGGTACTTGAAATTTGTCCCAGCGGCTTGAAAGTTCTGTGGGTTGTCCATCCTGTAGGGCCCATTAAAGAAGAATTTCCCAGCCTGGTCGGTCACAGCTGTGCAGCACAGAGACACAGAATCACCCCTGAACCCCTTAGAAAAGGACTAGATGTATATGAAGGATAATGTTGCATTTACCTGTACCTCAACAGTATTTGTCAATTCAGCACTTCAGTAGACATTGTACTTTGCTTTTCATTTTTTCAGGACACTTTTTTTTCAGTTAATATGATTAATAACTTAAAGAATCAGTAAGTCTTAATCTCAATAAATTAAGTTAAGACTGTTGACTTTGCAGAATTTATTGTACAACCAATTACTATGGAACTGGAAACACAGACTCAGCACAGTGCCACAGTAACTCAAACTGTAGCACCCTTGTTTCATTCCTGACTTAAATTGAGTTTATAATTCCAGAATTCTTCCCATGTTTATTGAAGTCTCACTATTTCCATACCAAAACCAAAATTTCAAAGACAATTAGTTTAGGCAAATCTATATTGTCCTTTGTTACTACTGGAGAATAAATCATGAAGAAATCATGAAGAAATACACTGAAGAGATTGTCGATTCATTAATGTACAATCATGAGATCAGTATGTCACATGTTATTTGTTACTTGCTCCTTCAGTAGTTGACAAAATATTACAGAATTAACAGATACAGTAATAAATATAGTAACTGCTTCAGAATAAAGAATAAAGAACGAACATGAGATCAGTATCTAAGACTGAGTTTGTGGTTCATTAAGGCATAAGTAATAGTTTAATACTACATTACTTGTGCCCCCTCAAGACTGATTTTTTTTCTTTGGTCTATATCTACAATTATTTATTTAGTAAATGCTTTCACCCAAGTGAACAAGTGAAGAAAGCTTGGAGTCAGACAGTAGGGTCCGCCGCATAGCGTCCCTCGAGCATGGGCCCAAAGGTGACGTCATCACTCTGCTGATTTGTGTCTGCCATCTGGACACAAACCCATATACTCAACAAACTGAGCTACAGTCATGTCTGGAAGACAAGGTTGGAATCTTTGGCTGAGGCTCACCTTACTCCCGACACGCCTCCCTTGCATGAACAACAAAAAACTGGAGCTACCCACCCAAAATATCTGCGGACTTCCTTCTCTCGATGACCTGGATGTCCCAAGCACCCTGTGGGATTTGAGTGATGAAGGCATAACCTGAGGGGAAAAAAACACAATTGCAGCCTTACCTTTGACTCTCATGGTGAACGTCTCATATCTCTTTACTGCTAAGACCTTGTAACCAGTGCCGGTCAACCAGTAAGATGACACCAGTAAGATGACGGCTGGGGAGGGCGCCATCTGCTGGGGGGGGGGTGTCAACTTAGCAAGTGGATGGTGTTGAGGGGGTTGCAGGCGGTAAACCTTGACTACAACTCCACACTCTACATGAGCTTCAAGTGGCACTGCTTACAATATTAGAAGATTGAGGAGAGTGACTGATGTAGACCCAGTGTTTCTCAATGCAGACCTTGAGGACCCCCAGGCCTTTTGCTCCCTCCCAGCTCCAGAAACTAAATTCAACATGACTATAAACTCCTGGGAGGGAACAAAAATCAACGGTAGGCCCCTTAGGACCAGATGGGGAAACTGTTGAATGTGACTCAAGTTACCTGCAGTAGAAGCACTCTGGTGGAAGCTTCCAGTGACTCTCCTGCAGCGGCTCCCATCACCCCGACAGACCCCACATTTATCAAGAGTGTGGGATGAGAAGAGAACCCCATCGCAGCCGACCGGCTGCAACGAAACGACGTGAAACTCAATCCACGTTTATTGCCATGGGTGCACCTGTGGTGATTCCTATTAGCAACTCAGATTTCATGACCAAACAATGTAGCCCTAATCCTAAGGACACGTGAATGCAGGCATCATAATTCTTATTTCCTAAAGAGGAACCTTAGGGCATCCAGATTTCAAAGCCATGAATGACATGCTAACCTCGCACTTGCTGTTGACACAGACTCCTCTGTAATCTCTGTATTTGCACGATGTTCCATCACGAGCAGGAACCATAAGCTGCCTTTGACCATCGAGGGTAGAGCAGTGAAGGTCGCATGGGTTGCTGGAGATGTGGACATAATCTTCTGCAAGGCAACACAGACCAAAACAAAACAGGCTGGGCACATTTCATGTACATACTGGAGTTCTGGTGGACAGTGTTTCTGCAAATCCTTCACCTACAACATGCACCATTTGGAAACTCTGAACAACAGGGAAGAAATTACCGCCTGTTGCCCCACATCCACCCCAGTGTCAGAACCTGTGTTTTTAGAAGTTAGTGGGGTGGGTTCTGTTTCCAGCCTTCTGGGTTACCAGAATAGAGGGGCTTCCAGCGGACCCTCCTTCCATTGTAGATCTGTGAGTTGAAGGCCCAGCACTGCTCCTCTCGAAAGCTTCGCCGAGAGGAAGGGCACTCCTGCAATAGACAGGCTGGCCAGTCAATAGTATTTTATCCCATACAGAACAGTGAGTTGGGAAACAAAGTAGTTTTCCCTTGACAAATGCTTGGCTGCTACTTCTGAATTTACCTTTGTGTTGCACAGGACGTATTGCTTTCCGTTGCCAGTGCAGGTCATATTGCCTTTCTCTATTGCAACTTTCTTCCTTTCGTTGAACACATGGAAAACTGTGCTGAGTCATGGTCTTTTGCAGATTCCAAATGTTTAATAACATATATCTGTTGCACAGTTTAGCACGGAGATTATTATAACACAGATCTAGAATGTTGATGCACACGACTTTAAATAATGTTGCTCTTGGTCACATGACTGACCTCTGCTTTAAGCAATGCCTCTCCTGCGACGTGATCCCTCCTCCACAGGTGCGTGTGCAGGCTGTCCATTTAGACCACTCCCCCCACCAATACGCGGTCACCATAGATTCTGCCACACTGTTGGGAGCCATGACCCCCTTCTGGAATGTAAAAAGCCAGTTTACTTTACTGTTAGGTACAAAACATGGTAATGGTTTCATATATGTGCTTACCTGGGTTTTTGATTAAAAAGTCCTCTTAACACCAAAGGTTAAAGAGTGACATACAATTTTTATATGGACTTTAAGCTGACGTTATAGTGATAAAAATCAGCAATCCCTCTGTTTGTAGTACAGGGTTTCTGGAAGGCCTGCATATCCCAGAATCCATCACAAGGTACACACATCTGCACCTTAAGGGTACTTTAGAGACACCAGTTCACCAAAGTGCATGTCTTTTGACTGTGGCAGGAGACCAGAGTACCTGGAAGAAACTTGCAAACTTTGCAAACACACAGCGCAGAG
Source organism: Stomatorhinus ivindoensis (assembly GCA_019775895.2). NCBI lineage: Eukaryota > Metazoa > Chordata > Actinopteri > Osteoglossiformes > Mormyridae > Stomatorhinus > Stomatorhinus ivindoensis. Next base: position 16,534,816 of record JABFEB020000113.1, read on the forward strand.
CCAGGATACAAACCCCCACAGCAAGAGGTGTGAGGCTGCAGTGCTGCCCTCTAGGAGCGCGGTGCCGCCTGGATAAAAATAGACCCTGTAATAACAAAAGTGTTACAAAGGTTGTCTGGCTGTAAGACGCTGCCTCATACCGGTTTGCTTGCACTGAGGTTCCCGCAGAGTGAGAGAGTTACGCTGGCCAGCAGAACCAGGCCGGTCCCCCCTTGTAGCCAGAACCTCATCCTTAGGAAAGCGAAGAAGACAGATGACTGACGCAGATTCAGTCCCAGCTCTTCTATATTCTGCATGAAGTCTTCAGTGCATTGCTCTGCATCATATTTTATTGTCACAGCTGACAAGGGGACAGGTGCATGAAGGACAAAAGACAGGGCAAACAAAGGACAAAACGTCAGTGTAGTAAAAGAGGAGACAAAGCAAGACAAACTACAGTGCAATACAGTCAGAAAAAAGTACTATTTTGTACCTTTTGAGGGTACAATTACTTGTTATTTGGGTTGTACAGTCAAGAGTCTGCCAGTTGTACCTTTAGCTGCAGACTATGCTTATTATTTAAATAATCCTCTTAGCTGGAAAATTATTCCATCAATAACCAAAGTGTTTTTGTTTCACTTTAATAAAAACATCGGTCATTTCAATCTGTAGCAGCTGACAGAGGCATTATGAACACATCCACTCCAGTATATTAACTGTAATGTTTGCATGGCTTTGCTGGTATATCTACACTCCTACAGGAAATGTATACCTTATATTACATTCTGTTATGTGTTGGGTCCAGTTCTGTACAAACATGCCTTAGTTCTGCATGTTATGTTAAAACAAAAGAGAAAATGTGAATTATTTGGATCTGTACTCCTGGATCTGTTCTGGTACTCGGGGACCGCTGGCAGGTGTCTTAATCTACGCTCCCTGCTTGAACACTGGGGTGTATCGCGTTCCCAGACACAGCTGAAACACGGCCAGCATGCAGGCTGAGTCTCCCACAGAGCACATGACGTCTCCGGCACACAGATTTTCCCCATCACTGGCCTCATGCAGTGCTGCTGATATCAAAGGTCACACTCCCTTATTGCCCTCCCAAAGATCTGACCTACCCTCCGAGAAAATACCTGAAATGCTGGCAAAAAAATAATTCAGGGAGCCTGGTCTAGCCTCCTGACGTGGGTTACATAAGCCTCCTTATTTTCACAGCAAGGAGATCGGTATTTCCCAGTGTTGTGCTTACCATACTTTACATCAGTCAAAATGAGCATTTTAAATATTAGCATGTTTTGAGTCAATTTCTGAATTATTATGAGTGCATAACGTCCCTTTGTAAGACAAAAACCCTTTCGCCTGACTGCATATTTGACATATATCATACTTTACAGATGTTGGACAGATTATTGTTTATACATTCAAAAAGTATATTGGCAGTTATATTACAAATGTATTTTTAGCTGCAGAGATAGGTTTGAAATGCTTAATTAGCTCAATGGAGCTCATTTATTTTTGGATGCTTAATTAGCTCAATTTCAGCTGAAATTATAAATAACAAACTAAAATGCTTGTTCATTTCATGCAGTATAATAATAACTTAATCACTGTCAGCATAACACAACTGACTGGTAATTTACACAACTGCTTAGCAATAGTGCACTATATACCAATATTTTATGCTTGTTTTTCGTATTCTTTACTTACAAAATATGTTATATGCTGGTAAAAAATCATTTTGTTTGCTGATTTTTATTCCACAGCCCTATTGTTTAACTTTTATTGAGTTAACAATTGTTTAAATTATAATGTATGCATTAAAATAAGCTTAACATAGTGATTTAGACAGTTAAATGTTCATTTGTGGAAGAATAGCCGAAAAACTTGCAAAGAAAACTCTATATAAATATATGTTTTTGCTTCTTTAAAGGAATGATACACATTAAATTATTCGATTATTACTTTATTGTTCAACATTTAAACTACAACTGGTTCCATGTACTTAATTTAGATGGATGTGGCATTTAGTTAAATTTCAAAATATAGTAATGACTGCAATGCTTCTTAAAATCAGTTCTGAACAGTGTTTTGCCAAATATGATTCAAATCACTTGATTAATAGACAATTAATTAATTAAGAGCTTGTCTGGAGCAAAAGCCCACATTTGCCTTGAGTTGACGGGGCCGGGATGGGAAACCCCCGCTTACAAAGTAGAGTTCTCACCATGGTGCCTTAATAATTCATAACACCTGAATCCGCTCCAGACCTCTAAACTCCAGTCCATGTCTTAGCACAAGCCACATGCTGGAGAAAGTCAAGTTGTCTGCCTGAGATGACTTGTTGTTGTGTCTGAGTTTGTTAGTTTAGCTCTGGGAGAAGCAACCCAGCCAGCTGACACGACGGCATGCCAGATAAACGGCACGATGGGAATCTCCCTCCACTCACCTGGCTGCGGTCCTGGAGCATCGGGTCAATCAGGGCCCAGGGTTCGGGGCTGTCGTGCTCCGCTCAGCGTTAAGGTGCGTGCCTACATCCTCTCCCTTCCCCAGGCCCCCAAATCACAGCAGGAGGAGAGCGGCAGGAGGCGAAGGGGGAGGAGCGGCAGTGGAAACGCGGCTGGCAGGCTCAGGGCTGCCGACACTGTGTAGTCGTTAGCCTCGCAGTCAGGCTGGCGGCTCCCAGTCAGACGGATAGGGAGGAAGTCGTTTCCCAGCAAGCAGCCTCCCCCACCCCTACTCTTTTCTCCTCAAGCACACAGAGACAAGCTCGAAAAAATGCACACAATGGAAAATGGCCAGTTCCCTTGAAGCATGCCGGTGCCCAAAAGCAACCTCCCAGCCCTGCTCTCCCTCCCCCATCAAACCCTACCCTGCTGGCAGAGATCCATAACCATGCCAACAAGGATGACGAGACGGTCCATGGCACGCAGCAGACCTACGGCACAGACACCAATAATGCAGAGTAACCCAGTAAACAGACAGAAACATGTTCCCCCAGAAAACATACACACAGGAAGAGAGTAAGGGATTGGCAGTGAGCCTCAGTTTGAGAGGTGTGGGCAGCTGACCCAAGGCTCCTGCATGTTTTTTGTCCACAAGGAATGAACATGCTACCTCAGAATCTGTTCCGATCATCAGTCAGAGCCTCCGGTCCTCCTCATTCCCATCCACCGCCCCCTCCAAAGCAGAACAACGTAGAAGCAGCAGACTGTCATCAGTTATATCAGTAGAGTTACAACAATGTTACATAGACAACGTGTTTTCCCAGCCTTCACTTGGGTTCTCAAACAGGACATGTATTGTACGAGTGCTCCCAGATGGTTATCTGATCACGATGGAAGGCTTCCATTTCACATTGAAGAATGAGAAGAATGATGCAATGGATACAGTCTCTCATGCCAAGAGTTACATGTGCATCTAATTATTTTTCTATGTCAGTTCTGAGCAGTTTGGTCACTAGTAACCTGTACTGGAGAGGCTGTTATGGAGGAATGATGGAGAATGATGTTGCACATTTTGTCCAAATGGCAAATTTTATCCCTGCAAACCTGAGAATAAGTGGTTGGGAGATGGACGGATGGATGGATGGATGAGTTTTATCTATGCAATTAGTAGTAAGGACCTAGGAGAAGCACATTGGTAGTTTGGATGGATCATCAGTGTCTCTGGACCCACTTGCATTGTGTAAAGCTGGATTCGCCATCCCAGATTTGGAGGATACTGCTGCATAGGTTGTACTGAAGTAAAGCCATTTTAGACTCTTTGCAGAAAGAGAATAGGCAGAGGAGATGCACAGTTACACACTAAAAAAGTGAGGAATCTGCCACCCTGCCAATTCTCAGGGATAAATATGAGTAGATCTCAACAGCCTCACCCAATAGTCCAAATCAAGCGATCAAAGAAACATCAATGAGACTGTAAAGTGTTTTTCCTTTTTTTAGTGTTTTGTTCTAGAAGTTCTGATCCAAAATAACATGGTGAATTTTAGCAGATAGATAACCACCCACTCCACACAAGTACAAACTTCAAAAAGGAGGTTTGTGGCTTTCCTCTTCGGCTTTGATAGCAGATTCAGATGTAGTTTCACTTACAGACACTGTTGTCTCTCATACAGAGTTTTTGTATATTATAAGAATATACTTACATCAGAATAAATTATATGTGTATATATATATATATATATATATATAGAATAGTTGTATAGCCAACTATTCTTAAGCCTTAATGGAAATAGACAAATACAGGCATTTTTACTAAAACCTAGGGAAATAAATTATTATGAAATGGAGTTAATGATGTTGTTTTTGGAGAAAAATGTTTGAGCTCAAATGAACCATTGAGGTTAAATGACGGTGCAACGGAAGACACTTAGGCAGTGCGTATGTTCTGAACCCCTGACAGAATGACTCTCTGTGTGTTTCAGCTTTTTAGAGTGCCTGGGTGAGTATGTAAGTGTTTGTGTGCGTGTATAGGCATATTTAAGGGCGTTTCTTCGTGAGAGAGTTTGCGTGCAAATGTTTTTACGGGTTTCTCGTTACCCGATGGTGTACTCGGCACTGCCCTCTACTGTCAGGCAGGTAGCGATCCTCAAATTGTCAGTGCTTATACCTGTGGGAACAATAGTATTATAAGGCCAGTGTATTTGATGTATACATTATTTTGCATTACTTTCCCATTCGTTTTCTCTCTTCATTTAACTAACAAAGCGCTACACTGTGGTGTAAAATAAAGATCAGTTATCAATTTTGTTCCATTTTGAAGTTGTATTCACAAAATAGCACCTCAATTTCCCAGTATGTCAAGCAAAACATATATTGTACAATTTCCTTGGATTAATGTAATTATTAGCAGTGTATCTTTTCAAAGACATCCTTTAAATTATTTACAAACGGTTTTCTCTGTTAGTTTTATCGGTATTACACACGTCACGCTCAGTTCTTTTTTCTCTTTACTGGATTCTGTCGCCACTTACCGGTGTTTAAGATCAATTTTTCGCGTTGCCTTTGCGATTTTTTACTCCGCCCGTCTATATTTAAAAACTGCTCCAGATTTTTTACAGCAAGTGTTACATTTTTGTTTTCAATTGGTACTAAATGTTCAAGGATATTTCATCTTCTTGGATTATTTTGCGGTTTGAATGCAAATAGTTGTTATTGGTTAGTCATGCACAAGATCATATTGAAAGAAACATTGCATGCCCAATCCACTTTCCCAACAATAGGTGGCGGTATATGGCCCTTTACGTTTCTTCGTTTATTAAAAAAAGACCATCGCAGAAAATACACATCCGTTGCCGTACATAAGTAGTCTGCTAAATTTATTGACTGCTAAATTACTTTCTTCATTGGATGAGAATGATATGTTGTGCAGGTCAAGTAGAACAGCATTGAGATAAGTTAAATTGGGCGATGTAGTAAGTTTCTGGTGACTCGCCTCCATGTTCGGAGTTAATTTTGCCCACTGTAGTCCAGTTTTCTTTCGCATGCTTATGAAACAAGATGTAAATACTGGCATGTTTACATCTGCAGAATCTCCTTTTTGATGTAGCTACTCACGGCAGATCAGCATGTTCACGACATGTCTTGTAAACATTTCTGTAAGATGATGGGTTTTATCTAAATTCATATCAATTTCTCTTTTTGCATACTGTGCGTTAACCTGCCATTTATTGGCATGTACAAAAAGTAACTGCAAGCTACAACCATTAATGTACAGCAAGATATTAAAACATGAACAATATTTAAAGCCTAACAAAATTTTAATTTTACGCGATAAACACATCATGTGTGTTATTTTCAACCAATTAAATGTGGAATGGTAAATTACATTCTGTGATTGGCTAACTCGGACGTATACGCAATGGAAGGAACCGGAAATGCTCTGGTTTTCAAAGAGTTCATGGCGGGCTACTTCACGGCTTGTGGCTGCTTTCTCAGTTTCCCTGAACTGTTTAAAGTATTTAAGAACAGTTTCTAGAATTACATAGAAGGCGTTTGCGTGACTTGTAATGGATTCAGAGAGAAAACCTAAAGATGCTAGTAAGGTCTCAAATACAACCCCGAAAAGAAGGTATTTCTGTTGAATTTTATTAGGACTTTCAAAAAATAAAATGCTCACTTATACACGTAGTACGTTTTTATTTTATTTCCATGCACGTCGCCGTACACTTATTCCCATATAATTTGTATCTTTTGTTTCGACAGTATTAAAATTACCACTAAATAAACGTTGTGAGGTTGCATGGATAACATGTTGGTATCGGAGTCACTGGCGTTCCTTTGCCTGTTGTGAATTAAAATTCAAACACATTTTTACTGATTATTGAATTTTTGTAAATGGTTATTATGGGGTTAAAGATTTTCATTTCAGAGGCGCTTTTGGTCTGTGTTCCGTATAGTTAGATTGATATTAAATAATGTGCGTCTAGTTATGCAATACATACATATATATACTCGGTCAGAAAAAAAATACCATGCTGAATTTTTCGTATTTCTTTTTCTTTAGGATGCCTTACGCCGGATCTAGAAGTATCAATTCCAAATTCAAATCTCCTGTAAGTTTGTCGGTTTTTTCCGCAGTGATTAATTGTCTATTCTGTTTAAGAAGTTCTATTCTAGTGAATATTGGCTGTAAAACAACATTTCGGATGAAACTGTTAAGATGGTAAGAACCAAGTTGTCCATAAACGTGTTAAAACTTTACCTTGTGCTGATGAACCCATTTCAGTGTTGTCTATTACAATTCCATGTATGTTTTATTACAAACTCTGACTTATCCTTTGTGTATATTTTTCTTTCATCTAAAGTGATGTCCATTTAGTTGGTTTTCAAGGTTAACATCAACTGTCCCTTTTGGGATTTTGCGTATGTTGATTGTATCACCTTTAGTCTTTTGTTTGGAATAGATCTTTTTCTGTGAATCATTTGTTCAATACATTTATGGAATTTAACCATTGCTCTCCTTTTTTTCTTTTTTTGTCTCTCTTTCACCTCCTACAAGCTTCAGTCTCCCAGCATCCTGCACCATACTTCCCTGATCCCCCCCAGCCTTGAGGAAGAGATCGAGGAGCTGAGGAGAAAGCGTTCAAATCTGGATTCTGAGATCACCCTCCTGGAAAGCCAGTGCGTAAACATTGATCGTTCGTAGATCGTTGAGGGTGTGGGTCTGCACTGTGACCTCCATCATGACAGGTTGCTGTTCTCCAGTGAATGTCATTTTCTTTTTACAGGGGCTTAGGAGTGCAGGAATTGGAACAGCATATTGATCTGCTGCATGAGTACAATGACATAAAGGACATTGGTCAGACCCTGTTGGGCAAACTCGGTAAGTTTACTTTATGTGATTACTGTGCACTAAATTATTTCGCTGTGATACATCATTTGCATTTCTTTGCAATAAGTTTAGTTTTTTCAGCACCATACATTTACCCATATATTTTGTATTTTGTGTATATTTATCTATTTGTGTATATTTTACATGAATATTTCTGTTAAATTTTTTTCTTCGCTGTGATATTTATTTTTTAATCTCCAGTAGATATGTATCTTTTATATGATACCTACTGTGCTGTTATCATGTTCCTTTTTTGCAGCATCTGGAGTGAATGGAATAATAATTAAATTGTGTAGCGCACATGTGAGAATAAATTGCTTGAATCTTGAATCTTACACTTTTAGTTATTTAGCAGGCTCTTTTGTCCAAAGGCCCATACAGTTGAGGATGACGGCACAGAGTTTTCTATAATTAAGAGCCTTTCTCAAGGCCCAGCAATATTATTATTACTGTGTTGGCCAGAGGATTTGAATGCACAACTGGACATGGGCACGTATCCCTAAAGGCTGGTTCATACCTCTCCATATGAGGGCAACGCTTGCATATCCACTCTGCGTATGTGCGCACGGAAACGTTCATACTTCTCCGGTCACGCCGTATAAGTTGCACTTGCGCACAATGTGTTGTGTTTATAATTTTATTATTATAAATTCTTATTTTGATATCCCCTACCTACGTATCACAGCAGTGATGTTTGTGTCCGTTTTACAAATCCATAGAGGCAGCTCACACAGTTACCAACTTTGGTCAGCTGGCTGACGCGAAATTTTCAATTCGACACATCTGCACACACATGCACATGCATTTACATGTATGTAGCAATTTTATTACCTTGTACATAGTCTGTAGGGTTTGCAAACTGCCCCAACACTCGTCAAAGGCATCCATGCTGGTATTTAAAGTAATTTAGCAAATCGATCTTGTGCAATGAGCTCAGAGCTGCGCGTCCAGCACTGCACGGGAACAAATTTGGAGTGCAGCAGGCATTCCTCCACTGAGATGCACAGTGACATCAAACGTGTCATAAACTTTTGAGCAGACACGTCTGTTAGTACATATGCAGAGATGTACGAACCAGCCTTAAGCTATTGAGTGCTGCACAGTTCTTGCCTGCACTAGTATTTTCTAGGGTTTGTGTTTTATGAGGGACATCTGAGTGACCATGCTTCTCCGTCTGTGCAGCAGTGACTCGAGGTGTGACCACACGTGACTTGTATGACCACTTTGGACTTCAGCTAGATGACTAAGGTGTTGCTTTCATGAACTCTGACGTACTCGAGTGAGGGTAAACTTCTTGTTTCACCTATTCACCCAGTTCTGCAACACCTGGTCTAATTCTGCTGAATTGGTGATCTTCTCTATGACGACTTGGAGGTATGCAAGTAGTTAAACTCCTGTACAATACAGCATGAGTTGTGTGTCTTTTCATAGAAATTATAATGCACTTTTCAATAAAGTTACATAACTGAGCGTGTTGGAGCAATGAGCTTCACCTGCCTCATGCTAATGGTTATGAGACTAAGTTATATATTTTAATGTTATGTTTATTTAAGCAGTTTATTTTTCTATAAGAGTTGGAGGATTGATGCACATACATTGATTTTCCTGATTTTAAATGTATGGTATGATTACAGCCAACCATGCAGTTAAATAAAAAGGACACGATTGTTTTTTTTATTGTACATCAGCATCAAGTTGCTGTTAGTGTACAAATGCTGGAACACATAAGAAAAGTCAAAGAAATGCTGTGTCATTAAATTTCCCAGCTGATAGCAGTGTTCTCAGCTGCTATCTTTGAAGGCTAAATGGAGGTGCATAGTCTTTCTCTCATCTCCCCATCCAAGCCAGAGATATCTCACAAATGCAATCAGTGAAGACCCTGACTGCCTTCATACAAGAACTCTGCCCCCATGTTAATCTCTGAATGAGCCTAATCTCAGATATATGCACCAGGCTATAAACCAGGCCACATTCTCTTTTGGAGTTTAATACAAGCAGTCATATCTACATCTAGCAATAAAAATGGTTATCCGAGGTGTACACTGTCATTTCCAAACGATATGATTGCTAATTGTTTAATCTTATCAGTATTCTATCCTTGTAGTAATTATAAAAAGCAAATGAGAAACCATAAAACATAACTCATTTTAACATGTAACAAAATACTTTCTAGTACTTTTATGTAACAAAAAGCTATAATTGGAAACTGAGAACATTAAAATGGACTAACAAAGTAATCTCTAGTTTGTGTCTATTTTACTACTTTGCCTATTATCGGAATAGTCGTGCCGAATGGTTATTTTGATTTAACCAACATACTGTTTAAACTATAGCTAAAACAGTAATTTAATAAGAATTGAATAGTTGAATAATAGAAATGCGGTATGTCATACTGTACGGATCCGGAATTACTAGAGAAAGAATAACATTTTTCCCCAGCAGTCTTGGTTCTGTCATGCGTGAAATGAATCATTATTCCCGAAGGTTTGTATTTGTCGCTTGTACGCAGTGCCTTTTGCCCCCCTCCCAACATAGTGTAGTAAGGCTGCTCTGCCGTCGGCCGCAGTACCGCAGCGCCGAGCTCCGGGGCCGCGTCTCCTTGACAGCACTGTTCCTCAACGTAAGGTCCCGCCTACGGGGACGTGACGAGAGGCGATGAGCGACCTCATTGGTTCGGCGCATGTCCATCCCGAGTGCCGATGGGGCGGGAGCAGGGAAGGGAAATTATAAGGTCATTTGAATTAACTCCAGCTAAAAACCAACCCACTGTTTTTTTTTAAGTCAATGAAACAAAGACGCAGATAAGAATGAGTCAATGAATTAAAAAGGCGAAGACCGGGATACGATCTCACCTTCGGGAGCAGTGGCACGGAATAGCTGGCGATATCGCCGGGTGTATTAAAACGCATGCAGTAGCTGGCTAGTTAGCCAGGCGGTTTAGCTAAGCCGATCGAAGGGGGAACTGCGTGCGGGGGGGGGGGTCTTCATCTGTTATCGTTTCGCCGGAATATTCGCTGGATACCGGGGAGTGCGATCAAGGTATGTCTCCAAATCCTGGTATTTATTTTGATGCTGCTGTTGATTGAGTTTTATTGAAATGTAATGAACAGGCCGGAAACGGACCAAAATGTGAGGGATAATATTGGAGCGGTGGCTCCCGCGACTGTCCTTTGACAACCTTGCCGATGTGCGATGCGCCAAATGGAACAGAGCTCGGTTTGGCTCCGCTCGTCTGTCATATGGCGACATTTGTTAGGTGGGACTGAGCGCCATATACTGTCTGTCCGGTTAAATCCATGTATCGCGGATGGAGCGTCGTAATGTCCGTATGTCCCAGAGCAGAGGCAATGAACCCGCCACTTGGCACAGCATGTATGGATGAAACGTGCTGATAGCTTCCTGCATCCACCCTCTCTTTACGCTACCGCGTCTTAGCCGCTCTGGTCTGAATGATGGCGTGATGTAAGTTATGCGGATGTGTGGTTTTTTTTTTTTCCCGAGCACATGGTTTTGCTGGGTAAGATGGTTTCTGCGTTTTCCTCCGTGTCGGCAAGCTGCCGCTGCGCGTGATTTCTTTTCTCCCTATAGACAAAACGTCGTTGTTGATTAACTGACGCCTTTAAATTGGAAAATGGCAGTAGCCAAGGCATCTAAACGTTATGTTAATGTTGGCTAGCAGTCATCTGATCTGGGTTTTAAAGCGGAGCGCAGAGCCGAACCGCACCTGACCCTCGCCGACGCCGCAGGAAGAGCCTCGCCTTTCCTAAAGAGTGCCATTATAATTCATTACGCCGCAGTCACATATATCTGTCATTAACTAAATGAAGCACAACTTTTTTTTAATCTCTATAAAAGACATGCCGCTGTAGTGTTAACATTGCACGTTTTATTGTTGTTTCATGAAAACTTTGAATGCCGTTGAAGTCTAGTGTTGTCGTTACATTTTCATTTTTGCCGGTTCTGGACGGATCAAGGCTTGTTCTCTATTCTTGCTCCTTTTAATGTTCCTGTCTGTTATCAGACAACTCATAGTCAAATAGAGTATATTGCAAGATCCTCGTGACGCTTTAATTGTTCGGATCTACACGAAATCCCCCACATTTTGGACACCATTGAACAGTTGTGTTGCAATTTGTTAGTCTTTTTTTTTTTACTTAAATGACCTGCAAGTGCAAGGTATGTTTGAAATAGAACTTTCTACAGCCCAAAGGTGAATTTGAAATGAGGCAGGGTCATGTCTACGCCTGTCTAACAGCCAATTAGATCCGTTTGTCCTTGCCCCGGCGGGGCATGTGACCTGTTCCTGCCCTCATCGATGTTTTTACGGCCTCATGTTTTTACTCTCCTGGGAACGTTGTGATTATGAATTTGTACAGCTTTTATTTTTCTGATCTTGCAGGATGTTGCGACTGGCCTGCTGTACCGGCTTACTCTTCTTGTTGACACTAATCATGGACCTGCCGTGGTGGCAGGTCGTCACCAGCGTCGTCATTTTCTACCTGAGCTCAGGTGGCTGGCGATTTGCTGACATCGTGGTGAAGACCCTGGGCAGAGACCTCTGGTGAGTAGGAGCCCTGGATCGGGGCAGGCAGGCGGTTAGGGTGGGTTAGTGCAATCTCCCAGTGAGTTGGCTGTCTTGTTGGATTGTATACATTTTTTGGCTTCCCTCAAACCAGAAATTCTGTCTCATCCGGTAAAACAAGCTTTAGGGTGATAACAGGGGCGTGTTGACTGAACACTGTAGTTAAGTTTCAATTAGAGAACTTTATACAGGAGAAATTCAACGTGTTTGGCAATTTTGAGCTCAGAAATAAAACAGGCAGTGTGATTGCTTAGTCAGAGGTAGAATTACCAGTCATAACTGGATGTCTTTCCTGAAGATTCCAATAAGAGAACTTTAATAAATTAGTGAGTTCTGAGTAACTGTCAGTGGTCAGCCCTGAATAGAGGGAGGCGGCTTGAATGCTGAGTCAGAATGTGGAACTGGAGCGCCCCATTGTAGTCAGAGGTTACGGAGTCACCTTTGGCCTGTTTTTGCATAAGTCTTCAAACTGAAAGATCGGCGCTGAAGTAGGAAATAGGTGGGGTTGCCGTGACTCTGAAGTGCATTGCGGCTTGTGGTTTCAGGCTAATCTTGCACAATGAATGGAAGAGAAGTAAAAAAGGAAGTATGACTTCTCTGGTATTAGAGACATAGTATCACTATATCTGTTGTCTGCTTGACTGACACTGTCCATTTTGCAATGAAGTTAATTGAGAGTTTGGTGTCCGGTCTTCACGCTATAGCCAACTAGTCTCCAGGCTGAAGCCCGCAGGTTTTAACGGCCGAGTTGTCAACGAGTCGCACGGCACCGGCCTTCTCGGCGTGTTCCGAACTGTCCGCGTTCCCACAGCGCTGCGCTCCTGCTGCTGAGGGTGAAGCTCAACGTGGGGAGGCATCTGCGCCAGCGCAACACCATCCCGAAGATCTTCGCGGAGACCCTGCGGCGGCATCCGGACAAGACGGCGCTGATATACGAGGCCACTGGCGAGGCGTGGACCTTCCGGCAGCTGGACGTCTACTCCAGCCGCGTGGCCAACCTCCTGCTGCAGAGGGGCTTCAAGGAGGGCGACGTGGTGGCCCTCTTCATGGAGAACCGGCCGCAGTACGTGGGCCTCTGGCTGGGGATGGCCAAGATCGGCGTGGAGGCGGCACTCATAAACTTCAACCTGCGCGTGGATGCCCTGCTGCACTGCGTCACCATCTCGAACGCCAAGGCCGTCGTCTTTGGCAGTGAGCTGACGGAGGGTGAGTGGAGCGGCATGGGTTTTTGGAATTGGGCCCAGTTGTGGAATTAGGCAAGAGTGAGGTGTCTATCAAGATGAGCGGACCTGTTGGATTGAAATAAGGCTTCACCAGAGGCATCGGCACACGCTGCTCACTCCTTATACTAAGGCAGAATCCACCCTTTGTTTGGCTGTAACGGTATCGTAGAAAGCATAGTATGATGATGTGGAGCACTACAGCTGTTAAGCGCTGATGTCTCCTAGGTGTATACAGCTAAATGACACTCGCCAATTGGCGTATTGTGTTGCGCCGGGGTGAAAGTAGCACGAGCACGATGGGAGCCGACATAGCTCTGCTAGTCATTGATCCCCACCCAGATCGTCTTGGCCATTGTGCCGTTAAGAAGACAATTATATCATTCATGTGTCCTGCCAGACAGAGTGAACGTGTAGCGGGAGGGCAGTGAAATCCCAGTATCATCAGATGTTCATGGGAATCTGAGTGCATGATACTGGGGGGAGGCTTTCGTGATAATGTAACAGTCGCGATATACGAGTCAGTGTTGTGGTATATTTTGTATCAGGAACGTGCCTAATTCTTCTCAGTGGCTATGAAGCATTTTGATTGGCTGTTGTAGTCTTCCCAAAACGATCTTAAACATTTTTGGATGCAATTCCTTTAATTGCCTGATGAACCTTTCTTTGTGCTTACATTATTCTCCAAGTGCATGGTCTGACTGAGCTGTGATGTTACTCCTTTGTTACCAAGTGCCACAGCATCTGGAATGCACCTGAACACCTGCAGGGATCCCTCCCCCAAACTATTAAGTTTAGGCAGCTTGAGTTTTATGTTTTTTTTGGCATGCTGACAACATTTCACAATTGTTGCTGGTGAGCAGACTGGATATGGGGTCCACACTTACACAAGGTGCTTTTCCTGCTCTCCTCTGCCCAGCTGTCTGTGAAGTTCATGCGTCTTTGGGGAGGTCACTGAAGGTGTTCTGCTCCGGGGAGTGTGATCAGAAGCTGGTTCCCGAAGGAACCGAAAGTCTGGAGCTGCTGCTGGAGGACATGCCTACACAACTCCCCAGCCCACCACAGCGCAACTTTACAGGTCTGCCTGCTAAGTCCCTCACATGGATCTCCAGAACCGTCTTCAGTGTCCTGCTTTAAAGACTTTTAATCGTACCCTGAAGGGGAAAAGTTTATGGGCTTAAAGATAAATTGATGCATCGTTATGAATCGATAATTAAGATGCAGACTCAATGCATTGATATATAAATTCAGAATACATTTTTTTTGGGGGGGGGGGGGGGTAAAAGAT
>JABFEB020000113.1:16619811-16637134 GCA_019775895.2 Stomatorhinus ivindoensis
GGAGAATAGCGGGGGGGGTGGAGGGATTACACTTAAATTCACTGTATTAATGTTTGGAGGACAAGCCTTGTACAGGGTCTCTGTTTTGTTCACTCCCTCTCTTTCTTCCTCTCTCTCTCTCTCTCTCTCTGTCTCTCTCTCTCACTCATGTATTCGCTTTCTCTAGCCCTCCAGCCCAGTGACTACAGCAGGGGCAGGAAGCAGATTGGCTCCCAGACAATGGGACACATCAAACACCCCCCTCATCCCCCCACCTCCCCTCCAAGCCCTCACAGTCTCATCGACTCTAGCACACAAATGCCAGCCGGCCAATCAAAACACGGCTCAGAGTGCATAAACAACAGCACAAGACAAACAGGACATTCCTGCTGCCGGGTGAGCTGGAATCCTGAGCCCTGCTAATCGGGATCTCAGAGATGGAGAGAGGGCAGCGCCCAGGGCGGTGGGATATAGGTGAGCAGGACCACAGGAAAATAAGCCGCATCATTGGCCTCCTGTAAAGAACCTGGTCTTGAATGACACGCCATTATACACACAACTCAGTCCATCCACCAAGTCGTCGAGGTCTTAGAATGTGTGCATCGAAAAACATTGTTATAGAATAGAAACGGGTGGAGAGACAGCAATGGATTAATAACTATTGAGGAATTAATAATATTGTGTAACTGCTTAGCAACAATGTTTATC
The DNA here is from genome assembly GCA_019775895.2 of Stomatorhinus ivindoensis. NCBI lineage: Eukaryota > Metazoa > Chordata > Actinopteri > Osteoglossiformes > Mormyridae > Stomatorhinus > Stomatorhinus ivindoensis. The sequence goes on from JABFEB020000113.1 coordinate 16,620,499, forward strand.
ACAAGGATGAAACATTTCCGTTACGCAGCTACATATTTACTTGAAAGGCACAGAAGCAGCTTCCCTCGGGGGATTTAACCCTGCAGCCTCCTGGTCTGGCTGTTCAAGCTCACCACCGAACACCATTCCCAATAAGATAAGGTGCCCCTCCGATAACTTCTGTGCTCAAACTTGGACTTAGACGTGGAAGTCAGACACATTAGCCTTGCTAAATACTTCCAAATATATTATCATCATATCCAATTAATAACTAACTTCCACGTTTCCAGCGGAAGAATTTTCCTGAGATCTTATCTCTTGAGCTTGACTAATACACAAAAAATACAAATTATGGTGATTTTGGGAAACACCTACATTAGCAGGTCATCCCTCTATGTTTTAAGCAGAAGTAACACCTGGACAAAGTTTTCGGGGGAAAAAAAGAGAAAGGTATCAGATTTCAGGAATGGGTTAAAATGCCCTCAGTGAATCACGTGTGACTCTTTCGTCTCTCCTGTCGGGGGCCTCTCCCGTGTTTGGGATTGCTTCCCCTGGAATGCTCTGGAATGCTTTAGCGCGTCTGCGGAAGGCCTCCCACCCCCCGCTCCATTCGTCCCCCAGAGGCCGATAAGCGTGACAGATGAATAACGAGAGCCCGTATTTCGGCTCTGCGAGCCCCAGGAGCTCAGCAGTCCACCATGGTCACGTTCCACTTTTATTCTATACTGGGTCTCATCGCCACTTCCAGGTGGGCAGGACGTGTGCCGGGAAACGTCTGCAGACTCTTTCTCTGAGCGTGGCGCCCGGTTTATGGCCCTGGGGTCGCATGTCGGCACGCGGGCGGCCACTCAGGCGTGACCCCCTCCACCCCCTGTCTCGCGTCGCATTCTTACACGTTCCTCTTACGCATCCTTATGAGATGAAAGACTGTACTGTCCCAGCCTTCCTCTGCGCTCCTCCTGCTTCCTGTCCCCGTCCCCCCTCGCACTCTCGCTGTCCCTCTCATTCATCCTCTGCGGCTCTCCGTCCCCAATCACGGGAACATAAAACTGCACAGTGACCTCCATTGCAGCCATCTCAATAGCTATGTCTCAGTGAAGCCCTTTAACACATTGGCAGGCAGACACTCTAAAGGTAAAGGGAGAAAAGATGCTCCTCGTAACACCATGAGAGCCGCGAAAGCCCGGTGACGTCCTGAGGGGACAGATCGAGAGTTTGACAGCAATATACACCTGAGAAAGCATCCATGGAGTTAAACTCAGGCATACAAAGAGGAGGATGCGTGACAAAGCAGAATTCCACACACCACAAAAAGACGGAGCACTGCCTGCATCTGGAGTCAGTTTAAATACTAAATGCCTCTACTCGAACGTATAGAAATACTCAGTTAAAAAGTAAGAAACTTTACTTCGGGGCGGGGGCATTTACAATGTCAAGCTGATACTACAAAATGATGTTTTACACTTTTCAAGGGGAATTTGAAGCCCATAATGGAGAGAGACGCAGGGAAAGATCACGGCTCTGCTGTTTTTTTTATGCGTCTGGGGGCCTTCAAACTATCCACAGACCTAATGAAGAAGATCACAGCAGGACCCAGAGGCAGGTCCTCAAGCACACGGTGTAAATGATATCCTGGAGTTTGGCCAGAAACCACCGAGACAAGGGGAAGACAGAGAGGAAAGGCCGGGAATGGGGGGGGGTCATGAATGCGAATGCCAGGAGCTGGTGCCCCCCCCGGCAACCAAAGGGTTAATGACTGTCAATCATCATCAATGGGCCACACAGTGGGCTGGGGCGGGGGGGGATCGGGAATGACCAGCTCCCAATGTCCACTTTAAGTGTAGCGAGAGCCAAAAGGGTGGGGGGGCACTGGTCAAGCCACCCATCCTCTGTTAATCAAAGGACTTTTACAACGGGATAACAAAAGGGTTAACCTCGCCTGGGTGGCCTTTGGAGAAGCTGGCCCATGGACCCCTGTCCTCCCCCCACCTCAGGTCCCGCATTCCTGCTCGCTGACTTACCCACATCGGCATCTGGTTTGTACACAGCATACTGTTGGCATTCATGTGTTTGTGCCCTTCCATACGCTCCTATGTTGTGTGTGCTGCCTGATCCTTCCTATAACTGCTGCCGCATGAGTACTGCCGAGATTTCCCTTCGCGGGATTAATGAAGCTCATCTCATCTTATGACGTTCTGCTCAGCAGCAGACGCTGCGTGAGACTCACGGTACAGTGGGGGTCATGAGACCCGGAGCGGGGGACTCAGCATCCAAAGCTCAGCTCTAACCTTAACCGAGCACCCTGCCCCAAGTCTGACGTCACATAACCTCACGCAGGTCAATGTATCACCAAGTGGCGCATACAGCTTGCGATGCTTGAAATGCACACAACTGGACAAAAAAAAAAAGAATACAAATGCAACAGCTGCCTTCCAGGGTAACCAATTAATTCTCGATTAGTAGAAAAAAAAAAACGAATGACGACTGTCCCTTATGAGAGGGGGCCGCTCTGGTGTAAAGAGATGTGCTTAAGGCCGGTATCTTGGTGGGGTCCCACGTCCTCGCCCTCTTGTTTACAGCGCATACCAACGACCCCATTGTTTGGGCGAATACCACAGTGACAGTTAAGGGAAACGCAGGAGGAAATGGGAAATCTGCTTTTTTTTAACCATTTTGAGGGCTTTTATACAGCTTTTATTTAACAGCTAAAGAGAAAAGCCCCGTGCGGCTGCGGTCATCGTCTCGGGAGAGGCGCCACAGGGCTGAGCTGACCTGGCAGCGGCTGAAGATGTCATCGGGCGTCAGGCGAACGCGGAAGTGCCTCAGGACCCTGACCGCCTGGTCTCGGGCCTTCTCCGAGCAGTCCACCAGCAGGCAGCGACCCTCACCCACCTGTGACTTCAACTTGGTGGGTGGCGGAGCAGAGACAGAATAAAGGAGGACATCAGAAGAATGCACGCTGCATCCCAAAGCAACATACTAGTGCGGATCAGATAACAGCGTCAGTCTGTCCCCCCGAGCGACCGGACTTGATGATGAATTCACTGTTAGCCATGGGATTCGAACCCATGACCATGATCACAGGCACAGCGTCCTAACCCCCTCCCCCCCACAGGCCATATAGGTTTTAGCTTTCACACAGGACCGGTGAGCCCACGTAAGCTGAAGGAGAGGGGTCAGCGAGGGTCGAGCGCACACTTACGGTCTGGTACGGCTGGCCGCAGGTGAGGATGACACGGCCCTCCGCTCGAGCCAGCTGAGGGAGAGAAGGCCGTCTTAGCCGGGTCGCCGTCCAGCAAACGGGCCGCGACACAATGCTAAATGCTAACGTGACGCTTGCTGCCTGTAGCAGCAGGCTATGAAGCAGACGCCAAGCGCATAGGAGGCCAGACGGGGCGAGGGCTTGCCGACACAGCCTTACATCCCGTGGCAATGTTTAGATAGTCCAAAGGCACATGGCACAGGGCTTAAAGTCAGAAGCTACTTCTGGATTTGCAGGTCGCTGCCTCTGAAGCCACATCATCGTGTCAGGGGTCGCAGTGTTGGACCTGAGGGACAGGCCTAATTATTTTAAAATGTCACAAATAAGCACATTGCTCAAGGAATGAAAATAAAGAATGGCTAGAAAGTGTAGCAGAACGCACATATTGTGGTCAGTATTTATTATATGTGTGTGTGTGTGTGTGTGTATATATCATACGTAAAAAAGATAAATGAAGAAAAATCATTTGCAAATTGGACAACCGATTCTCTTTCACCAGATACAGTGTAAAGCAGGATGTTTTGAAAGGCAAGCGATTCTCATCTTCACCCTCATCCTCATTTTCACCCTCATCCTCAACCTCCGCCTCATCTTCATCCTCATCCTCATTTTCACCCTCATCCTCCGCCTCATCTTCATCCTCATTTTCACCCTCATCCTCAACCTCCGCCTCATCTTCATCCTCAGCCTCATCCTCGACCTCATTTTCACCCTCATCCTCAACTTCCGCCTCATCTTCATCCTCATTTTCACCCTCATCCTCAACCTCCGCCTCATCTTCATCCTCAGCCTCATCCTCGACCTCATTTTCACCCTCATCCTCAACTTCCGCCTCATCTTCATCCTCATCCTCATTTTCACCCTCATCCTCAACCTCCGCCTCATCTTCATCCTCGTCCTCGACCTCATCCTCAACCTCATCCTCTGCCTCATCTTCATCCTCATTGTCCTTCTGAGGTACTTAATAACATGACAGGTAAAGCATAAACAATGGCTTCAGTTAAAAGAGTTGAAATAGAAGCGCGTGACCCCAGAGGACTGAGACTGCCCACCCAGGCAGGGCAGAAGAATGACAAGGGCAGAATGTGCTTCATTTCCGGTTGGGGGGTGGGAGGCGGAGCGGCGGTGGGGGTCTAACTTTGGCTGCGACTCTGTGGTCGTCGGTGTTCTCCAGCATGAGCACGTCCACCCCCAGGCAGCGCAGGTAGCGGCCCAGTCCCTGGAGCATGTTGTCACAGACCACGCGCAGCTGGCGGGGCTCCATGGGGGGGCCCAGCTGCACTGCGGAGGGCAGGACGCCGCCCGCCACGCCAGGGTCACCAGGGGTCACCTGTCGGGGAGCAGTTTGTTTAGTTCGACTGCCGATCCCCAGGCTAACATCAATCAAATCTAAAATCCCACACGTCTCATTGGTCATTACTCTGCCCCCCCGATCGAATAGCCTATCACAAGTCAGGTATAAAGCCGGCCCCTTAAAACAGTGGCATTTTAACACTCTAAATGACATGGAAGAACGAAATCCCTGCAGTCCATGCAGGACCGGGTTACGAAAACTGTGACGTGACCAGAACATGCAAGGCAAATCTGAGGTTCGACTTTCGAAGGACCTGCAACACACCACTCGGCTGCCGGACATATATTTGTATCTTACGGAACACTAATTAGCACAAAAGATTTAAAAAAACACAAAAAGATGACATGTGGTAAGTATTACAGGCCTGTGAAGAAGGCGCCTTTCTAAGCCAAGCCACTTTTTGCTTTTTTTAAATGAACACGCTAATGTTACACAAGTTAGTCCATGGGCCTATATTCTGTTTGTCATCTGTTGGCAGCATCGTGACAAATGTGTTATACAATTGAAAGACACATCCAGTCCGTGGTACAACCAGCATGTACAACTTCGTAACATCACAGGCTGAATTAGAGAATAAAAAAAAAAAAACACACTTGCATCAATGCGTCAGCTGTAGCTGAGCCAAAGCACGCGTCAGACACGCATCTCATGGGAACTGGACCCAGATGCTTGGAACAAGACGAGCGCCTCACCACGAAACCGCACAGACACAAAGCATCTCAGGGAATAGCCCTTCCGAGGCCTAAAACCCCAACTATCGATCTTGTCCAGACGGTCCAAGTGGAACAAGCAGAGACGGACTGACGGATTCCATGTTCCTCGCACAAATAAGGTTCAAATAAGGTTTTGGTGGCAGACAAAAGGTTGTAAGCTGCTAAACTTATTCGATTTTCACATTTCCTCATGCAACCATGGATTCGTATTTAGGCTCATAATTATCACAGAAAATTCCAGTAGTGCATTTTCCTTTTTCAGAAATGTTCACAGGGTTTAAAATGAACATACCTCTATTAGCCCTATCAGTTATTAAATGGACCTCTGTACTGGTCCACAAATAAACTGTACTATTTCTGTGAAAGTCTGTTCTTTCCCCCAGCAATGAACACTCTTCTTTCTCAGTACCACTGGTAAATGCAGAACACATACAGAGACATTTCTTATCACTTTGAATCCACTGCAGACGGCAGTGTCTGAGACTCGAAAACAACGCTTGTCAGCAATCAGCTTTTGCGATTGGGATTATCCGCAGACAGTGATTTACTTCACCTAACATTCCTTCACCCTACAGATTCTTACTTGCCAAAACAACTGCGAGTTCCCACCTATGACACAAATGAATTGCAGCAAGTAATTTGAGTCACTCCACATCCCTTCCCGCATAGAAAACTATCCCGATCTAAAATTTGGAAATCACTTCACTCCTTCTCCGTGACATGCTTGCATAAACAATTATCGTTTTATTGCCACCATCTTACTTTTCTGATGGTTTCACAGTTCTGCCTGTTTACTAACCACATGCTTTACTGCTGCAGTTCAGCGCAAGTCCCCTTCAGGGACCTCAAACTGGCAAATAGTTACATTTCTGGCTATTGCTGCAAAACTACCAGCTGCCCATAGCCCCATGCGACCAGCTAAACATTAATTCCAAATACTCATTTATAAATACACAATATAATTTAAAATGTTTATACACAAGCACGGCATTATTTTAATTTCATTAAAAACATCATGCAGTACCCTGGCCAGTCTTTAGCTTATAAGGATGTGAAATATTTTGCATATTTCAAGAAGCTGGCTCAAGTTTTGTCTTCATGCCAAAAGTAATAATATACTATGTATATTTATTTTTTTGGGGGGGGGGGTATCTAAATGGGACAGCAACTACATCCAAACACTGTGACTTATGGTTTGAAACGTCAGTTTGAAACTACACTCAGTATTATGTTGTGATTTTTGAGTGTGTGCGGGTGAGTGTGTGTCTGTGTGTGTATGAGAGTGTGTGTGGTTTAGGTATGCATTAAATTTTAGGGAACAAATGTCCCCACAAAGTGATTACAAACCTGTTACTTTAACGTTATGAGGGCCATTATTTCACTTTTATAAAAATCTGTGACTGCAATCAAAAAACTAGAAAACCTAAAAGTCTTGTATTTTCTTTGGTTACTTATGGTTGAGGTTAGGGCTGGGCAGGGGTTAAGGTCGGCATTGTTGGGATTAGGGTTATAGAAATTAATGGAGTCCCCACAAAGATATGTGTGTGTATGTGTGCGTGTATGTGTGTGTGCGTGTGTGTGTGTGCGTGTGCGTGTATGTGTGTGCGTACTGGCATTCTGTCCAGGATTGGCCCTGACTGTGACCCTACATGATGGATGGATGGCTGCATAACTATGCCCACATACATGGCTGTGTATTCTTCATGGGGAAATTTCAGCTGCACATTGAGACATTATTCAGGCAGGAGCTAGGTGGAAAGTACAGCTCCCTCTGCTGGCAGTACATTAAGCTACTTGCCACCCTATCTGGCCACTGCCAGGACTCGCCATCAGTTGCCGATTCGCTGAGACCCGTTAGCTGCCGAGTTGTTACATGGTGATTAGCTGACCCTGGGAGGCCGGTCTTGCTTTCTTTTCTCTTTCAGCTTCTTCGCCTCCTTGCAGTTCCCTGCCTGACCTGCGGGGACGCAGCAGAGGTTGGCGGGTAGGCCGTAGCGTGCTGGGTCCTGGGACAGAGCGAGGTAGACATCTAGCAGACAGTATGCATCATTGGCTGGAGAGATGGGAAGACAGATAGGCAGTGAGGCAGAGATTCAGGGAGCCGCAGAGAACAAGAGAAACCAACGTATCCTCTTCTGGGTTCACTGGGCGTTGGTGACATCCCAGAACACTCCCCCGGTCCCGTTTGCTGTCACGTGAGGCCGTCAGCAACACCTCAGCATCTACGAGGGCCAGAAGGTGCTCCTTCACGCCCGTGCAAATTTGCTGTGCTCTGCATGCAGCAAACCATGCAAGGAGAACCTTGTATATCAACAGGGGCATTTATCGCTATCTCAATCCAATCTTTTATTTGGAAGATCAAAAGCGGTTTCGTTTCTCTACTCCTTGGTGCAAAGGTTAAGACATAGTTTGCAGGTTCAATGAGCCAGTAGCTTATCCAAGCTGAGTGATCCTGCTGCCGTTGTGACGCACACATGCAGTCGGGGCCGAGGTGCCGTCCCGCCGCGGCCGCTTACCGGCATAGCGCAGCTGGCTGTTCCTCAGCGGCCGCCTGTCCCAGTTGGAAAGCTGCTCCGTTTTGTTCAAGGGCTTCCCCAGCACCTGCTTCACCAGCAGGCTGAGCCCCTTCTCCCCGGCCCCCTCCATCGCATCCACCTCCTGAGGCCCCCCGGCCAAGGAACCCCGGCAACTCCGCTGTATCTGTAGGCGGAGAAGAATCTGTCAGGTGGCAGAGGAAAGAGCAGCTACAAAGCACCGGGAACGGCGGTGACGAAGCACAGAAAATGGGCGTGACAAAGCGACGAAGCACCGGGAACGGGCGCGAGGAAGCAGGGAAAATGGGCGTGACAAAGCGACGAAGCACCGGGAACGGGCGCGAGGAAGCAGGGAAAATGGGTGTGACAAAGCGACGAAGCACCGGGAACGCGCACGAGGAAGCAGGGAAAATGGGCGTGACAAAGCGACGAAGCACCGGGAACGGGCGCGAGGAAGCACAGAAAATGGCCGTGACAAAGCAACGAACCTGTTTGTGCACGGGGAGCAGGTCCAGGACTCCATCCACCTTCAGAGGCTCATCGGCAAACTCAGACCACGTCGCCAGGAGGCAGCTGAGGTCACCTGACATGCTGTAGCCTGGAGTGGCAGGAACAGAGGCCAGCAGACGTCAGCGGGGCACCAGACTGATAACAGCTTTGATCATTCCAGTGGCTCCACCTACCTGACAGGTAGATTTACAGATAAATTCCCATCTTTGCACAACATATTCCAATTAATTTTTTAAGGCTTTTCCCCTTTCTTAGGGATATTTTCTGATCTCAAAGCCCCATTGTTACTGTTATTGATGTCTAGATCTGTTTATAATTAGACATAACTCCATTACCCGTCCCATATGTGTAAATATGATTCAAGTGATGTAAAAATGATTCTGACTGCTTATTGTGAGCTGTAAACCTCTGTGCGAAAATGTGCATCTGCTAATTTGTCTTTTGGTCAATTAATACAATATAAAAACAAACAAATAGCCACCTAACATTGGAGACCCCCCCTTCGCTCTCACTACTGACAAGTCAAAGATGGAGACACTAGATGGAGCAAAGACCTAGATAACAGGGAGGACAGAATGGCGACAGGTTTTCAACCTCGGGGGAGGGGGGAATTCCGGGGACCCGGCTCACCCAGCTTGCGGATGGAGGGATTGGCGAAAAGCTGCCGGACGGCCTGGACCATGGAAAGGTGGCAGGAGAAGTCGGCAGCACACAGGTCCAACAGGAAGACGTGTCCCGGCGTCGCCAGCTGGATGAGGGCCACCTTCTGTGGGGCGACACAGCCAAAGCCCGCACGCCACTCCATGTCCACCCCGACCAGGGAGCCGGGCTAGCGGGGGGGGCAAGGAGGGGCAAGATCAGGCTTCATTAGTGAAATGAAGCTCCAGCAATTAGTACAAGAACAGGTGCATTGTACAGTTTGTGTGTGTGTGTGTGTGTGTGTGGTCCAGTTATACATTACATTGTGGGGACCACCAAGTGATAAAAACCTGTTATCTTATTTTGGCATTGTGGAGACCAGAATTTAACAAAAAAATCTGACTGAAATCAAAAAACTAAAAATTGTGGGACCATTCTGTGAAGGACAGGATTTGAACTGACGACCTTCTGGTGACAGGCACAGAAGTGTCTCTATATCTCCCTCCCCAGCACACTGACAGTGGTTTTCCACTGGCATATGGGAACCGACCCGTACCTGAGCCGTACTGTGAAGACACACTAGTTACAGCGCGGTTCCGGCTCGCTTTGGTTTTCCACTGCAGAAGGGTCAACTCGGCCAAGGCGTTGCCGGGTTTGGAGAGCGACAATGACGTAAAACCAGAGACGCTTATTTACTGTTCACAAGGTGTACATCATGATTTACCGTGTGCTAATTTCCACTAGCACGTCTGTGGGAATCGCTGTGTTACATTAGCATCAAACGCTAGAAGAATTAGCATTCGCTTGTATAAATTTGCCTTACAAATCCATTCCATTCAGCCATCCCATAGTACTTTTTTAAATAGGAGGCTGGAAATTTTCAAGTTCAGAGTTATTGGGAATGAATCAATACATCGCAATGTGCGATACTAATAATATTGAATAATATATAGAATATGCCCTTTTTTCCCCCCACCCGAAAATCCATGTGCAGGACATTGTTATCTCCATGCATTTCGACCAATCAGATGGTGGTGACGCAAACGGTTTAGTTTGGTCATGGTTTCCACCAAGGTAGTAAGCAGGACCATGTCAACGTGGATACGGGTCGGGAACTTTACAATGGAAATGCACCAGCTGACAGAACGGTTCGGGTAATGGTCGGTTCTTGGTTGCAGTGGAAGAACAGACAGAAACACAGGGATTGACTGGTACGCATCAGCAGACGCACACGGGGGCTGTGGTACCTGTAGTGCCACCTCTCTGCACAGATCCAGCAGTTCCAGGGTGTTGACGAAATGGACGTTTTCCTTGGAAACAGGAAGCTGGTAATACCTATCTTGTTCAGTCCCAGGAGGGTCCCAGGGCTCTGGCGACAGAGAGGCGTCCTCAGATCTGCCATTGGGAGAAGATGTTATCTTAAAGAGAAAAGTCTCCCCCCCCCCCCTTCCCTTAAAAGCAGGACAGAATGTGATAAGGAGGGTTCAGAGATGCACTTTGAACTCAAGAATGCCATGAAGTGGAAACAGGACAAAGGGGAGTGTTTGATCTAATGGGAGGTGCGAAGAGGAAGATCTTCATCTGAAGCCAGCCGAGTGCATGTGTGTGTGTGAGAGAGAGAGAGAGAGAGAGTGAGAGAGAGAGACCAGGGTGACCATATAAGAGGCTTATCAAGGGCCCTCATTTGCAACTAGGTGCCGTCACACTCAAGTCGTTAAGGCACTTCATTTGGGGCCGAATGCACCACCATTTGCAACAACTTTACGAGCCGAGAACGTGTGCGCGTCCCACCACAAGTCAAAAAAAAAAAAAAAAAAAGCGACAGGAAGGCAGACGATGACCTCAGACAAATGGCAGGACACTCACACATAGAAATAATTCGGCAACTGGCACAGATACGGACCCAGACGAATGGGTTCCAATGCCGGTGCAGGAAAGCAGCCGAAAGCACAGAGAAACATGCTTGTTTACTTGTTAATCAGAACTCCATCAAGGGATCTTTCATAACGAGCAGCGCCTTAAGACAGAGGTACATGCAGCCCGTTACACGTTTTAATACATTACTGAATCATTTTCCACTTTGTATTTTTTCATATCAGTGATCTGCATAGAATTGGTTTTCTTACAGATTAGCGGAATAAAGACGTCATATCTTTTTCTTCGCTCTCTCTCTCTCCCATTTATCTTCGAGGTCATAAAAAGTAGCTTGAGTGCCCCCCCCAGGGGGAAAAGAACGCTAGCCAGTGTCCCCCCGGGTAATTTGAGTCAGACACCTACACTATAGGCTAAGTTCCTTACTGCCGTTAACTAGCTAAATGAAGACTCCGTACGTCATGCTCACCCATGTGCGGGGGGTAGACTCTGCTGCACCTCCCACACCTCAGGAGGAACGTTCTCTTTGGGGACGCCGTACCGGAGAGACCACTGTGCCGCCGTTCTCAGGCCGCTGTACCTAACCAGGAGCTCCAGTAGGCGAGCCTGCAGCTCTGGGCTGTCACCTACTGTCGCCTGGTGATGCGGGGGGGGGGGGGGGCCCGCGGACACAGAAGGTCATGCTGATATATAGAAGCAGACTTTGAAGAGAATCTGGTACGGACAGTATCACTAAAAAAATTTAATAAACACCAAACAAAAATGGCCGTGATGGTCAATATTCATATTATTGTTGCAGTAACATACAGGCTGTTATTTTGACCAGTTTTAATGGCAGACGCTCATGTTACATGTGGTTCTCCTACCTGAACATGGTCACTCCAGTTCTCTTCAGACATGCTCTTCTGAAACGAGGGAGGAGGAAGAAACCTTCATGAAACTGACGCGACAGATAACTGACGGAGACAGCACTAGAGACAAAAAATTCTGATCCAGCAGCGTCTACCTCAGACCTCCTCACCTCAATAAACTTCTTGTACATGAGAAATTTCAGAGAATCCAGCTTCCTCTTGGTGACAGAATTGGGACACAGGGCTGTAACGGAGCAGACGGTTTATCGTGAAGGTTCCGGGGAAGATGACAATGCTTGGTTTGTGTCTAGACGGGGATGGTATGAGGCTCAGTGAGGCAGGACATCTCGCCCGCAATCAGAAGGTCAGCAGTTCAAATCCTGTGGTCGCCAGACTGGCCCTTAAGCCCTAATTGCTCCTGGGACTGTATGAAGCTGCTTTCTGTATTGCATGCTGCTTTAGATAAAAGCATCTAATAAATAGATAAAAGCAATAACAATAATAATGACGTTTTATGACACATATGTCGATGGCAGCAAGTTCGGCAGCAACGTTTGGCCACCTGCAGAGGGGCTCATGGAGCCGGGAGTTAAGGGGGGGTTAAGGGATTCTCCCAAGGGCGCACACATGTGATTATCCCGCCGAGGCCGAGCTCGAACCAGGGACCTTCTGAGCCCAGGCACAGAGCCTTAGCCCACTGAGCCTTCAAACCTGGGTAGTAAAATCAGTGCTTATACGAGTGGCCACCGTCTCCGTCACCTGAGTCAAGGTTGAACTGCTGCATTAGCCGGAACACCTGCTTGCTGAGCATCTTGGGCTGAATGCGTTGGGCTTGGTGCTGAGACAGACACAGACCGGGGTACTGTCTGCAAGACAAAGAGCAGTCATGCCTACGACAAGAGGGTGCAAACCCCACCCCCCAGCTTCTGTGCGTCACCATGAAATTGGTCACTGTGGTCATGAAGAACTCGGGGAAACTCTGATAACTTGGACTGTGCACGACTGTGATGTTAGCTTAACACAGCTTTACCTTAGTCCAGGCCTGACCCTAAATCGTTCAACGTTTTACTTCCATTACTGTAGAATTCATCGCGAAGTGTGACATACATTAACTCCCCACTTCTGCTCTAGAGCATGACCCAGCAAGGCCAACGATGGCCAACAACAAGCCCGTGGCAGCAATGCGTTCTGTGACTGAATAAATGCCACGTGGTCATATTCAAGAATTCAGCAAAATAATGATCTAAATTGTAAACAAGAAATTTTAAAGTTTTTAGTACGTACCTAATTAAATCGAATGGCCTCTCTGTTGAAGTCCTCTTCACTGGGACCTACAGTAGACTACAGTATTCTAAAATCTAAAGATCAGTCTAAAATACTCTAAAAGAATAACCTAATCTTAAAAGATCAGCTTAGAGTATTCTCAAACTAAACAAGTAGTCCAGAGTAGTCTGAAACTAAAAATGTTGCTTAATATCCAATGTCTTTATAGCCAGCAATATTAGACAGCTAGCAAATTTGTACAAATTGTTGCTCTTTTCAGCTGGAAGCTAAATCCCTGAAGCAGTTCACAGGTTATCCATGAGGCCTTTCTTCTTAATTTACTGTGTGACCTACATAATGCCCTAATTCAGGTTCCTTATTACAATGAGCTTGTTCTTGGTCCAAGAGAGACAGTTTAAGGGAGGAATGTGGAGGACAGTGGGACACTGTGACAGCCAGAGCGGATTATGGTCACGGAGAACCGTGCAATCAGAGTGCTAAGGCAAATTAAGCCCACGGAGAACTGTGCAATCGGGGAGCTAATTATGACCTCACTGCTCTACGACACAAACTACTTCAAAGTTTCCTCACTGTCCACCCGCATTTGTAGGAGGTAAATAAGTGTTTTCCACAAAACCGAATATAGATGAACTAAGAAGATGAAAAAGAGAGTAAGAAGTTTGGATACAGAACGCAGTGACGCCGTTTTGCCTTTGAAGGGCTCCGCGTCGCCGTGGCGAGCCCTGGGCCCGGTACCTTTCTAAGCGGGCCGCGCTGAAATCCGGGCTGCACCACGAGTCCAGGAGCTTGATAAGCCACTCCTCTAGATGACGGTGTCCCCGCACGTATGACTCAGCCAACTGCAGCTTGTCCTGCAGGATGAGAGGCACGCACATCTGCAGGGACACAGACAACAGGGCCCTTGCGGTCAGGCGGCCGTTATCTCCAATCTGTCAATGCTACACACATCTTCCCCCAACAGTCACGTTTACGCTCTCCAATTCAGAATGGACTGTTCAAAGAATCGAGCAAGTCCCGAGCCTGGTCTGACTAGGGTTAGGGTTTTGTTTGTGGTATACATTTCCCTGTGCAAAATGATCAAGCAAATAATTGTTACTCTTAAATGGGCCAGAAAGGACCCTAGAGAGAGTACAAAAAAGATTTTAGCGTCAGTCAGAAGAAACTTGGAAAAGTGGGATGCAAAGAAACGCTCCTACTTTGTTGTTACTTGTACAAATTTTTTTGAAGAGAGTGAAGAGAGAGAAATCAGCTTAGTTGTTGATTGCCTAATAATTATGCACATTGATAATAGAGTGTTTTTCTTTTATTTTTGTTTATCACAATATGAAACCATAGACCAGCAAAGCTGCCAAACCAGACTACCAGAGCCGCAGATGGAGAGTCACACGATGGCGCCGAATCACCCTCACCTCTTCCACGTCCAGATCGGCCTGCAACCCCAGCTTGGTGCTCAGCAGCGCTGCCTTCGGGGAGGAAAAGGGGTAAAACACAAGCCAGTCTGTGCCAAACAATAACAGGTCAAAGCGAAAGGGACAGATTTTCGGAATGATATTACATGTTTTTTGTTCTGCAGAAAACAAAAGATCGATCTATGGGTCACATTGTACAATGAGTTATAAACATGTGACTGGTACTTGGGCCAGCAGTACTGGCCAAGATGGACGCATCAGACCAATGGCAAAATCTTGTTTTTTAACAAATATCAGCCGATGCCAACTTATTAAACAATAATCGTGCATCTTTTTAGTTAGCTGGCTAGTTAGCTACCTCAGGCCATCTTAACCATCCCTACCATATCTAGCAAAAAGAACAAGTTTTTGCACGGAAAATGACAGTCATTTCCCAAAAGTATCATAATACAAAAATTATTTTGACCATTAAAGAGAGCATTCTGTGTTACAAAACAGAAGGTTCCCAAAGGACATTGCTACGCATTGTTTGTTCCATTTTCAGAAAGACAATATGTAATGTAAAACAATAACAAAGCGAGAAAAATATTGCTCGATAATCAAGAGAAAAAATCTCAATCTGGATTCTGAGTGAAAAACTCGTGATTCATATTTTACCCTGAATCATCACCCTTACACTTAGGTGTGCTGTATGTTTTGTTGCAAATAGTACATATATGTATGTTTTTTATTATTGGGTGTGTAATGGTGGTCTTGTGCGGAAAGTATCAATAAAAAGTTACTTGGCTTAGCAAGCAACTAGAGGAAGCGGGGCAAGACATCTGATTGGTTGGTCTTGCCTCCTCTTGTTGCTTGGACCCACCTCCTCTACAATTTCATTAGTTCTCTCTCTGAACCAATCATTTTTCGTTCTGCCCTCAGAACATTTCTGTGTAAGTGAAAGCCCTTGTATCCCCCTCATCTGATTTACAAATCCTGCACCCACCTCTCTGTGGCAGCCAGCAGCCTGCAGTTTTCTCATATGTGCCAGCAACAGGCCTCGGTCCAGACAGTGCAGATGGTAGACATCCAGCAGGGGGTCAATGAAGCTGGGCTGGGGGTCGCTGAGCAGGCCCAGCGCCCTGAGCTGCAGTTCTCTCGCCCGCCCGGCTGGTTCCTGCTGCAGACAGACCTGGGGGTGGCCCTGCCTCCAGAGCTGAAATTCCGCTAGGACACACTGGCCGAGCGAGTTCGCCTTAGCCCTCTGTAACTCCAGGCAGCCCTCCAGGATGCACAAAAGGCCGTGCAGGGGCTCCCGCAGGCCAGAGAAGCCCCTACGGGCCTCTGCACGCAGCTGAGGGAACGGAAACTGAATTTAAACACCGCATTTGTCTACGAGCACACCCTCCCCCGATACAAACAGCCGTGAGTGCTGGCGAGAAGGCTCCCTCACCTGGGCCAGCTCCCTCTTTGCCCACAGCTCCAGGAGGTGATCGCGAAGGTCGGCAGGGTCGACACCTGGGGCACAGGCTTTATGAGGCTACAGGGAGGCATCCCGTTACCCCGGAGCCGCGAATACTCCTCTTTAAAGACCATTGTTTCCCCCACTGGGAAAAACAAATCTCCACAGCGACTGCTTAACCGTGACTAGGCTGCACACATGGTGTATCCGGATGCCTGACTTCCTGGGAAAATAACCAGCCGCAGGTATAACCGGGCATCACACCAGCATTACTCAAAGGTTTAAACTGTAGATTTATGTAACTACTCAGCGCCAACCACAAGCTTCAATTGATAGACCGAGTGGGAGTGGGAATGGGACCCCCCCCCCCCCCCAACTCTTCTTATTGCTATTGAAGTGCGACTTTCATTTGCATTGTCCATCCACTTTCATCCGATTGCCAGTTACAGAACGCTGGTAGGTAGGTCAATATATTATGGGATTTATGCTGCATGCTGGAGCATAACACTAAGCAAAGAAATCCAGCAAGCAAGGGCTGCTATTCAGCAGGCAGCACCTGGCTCTGCTGGTCCTGGCAGAGCACTGACCCATCTGTGTGTGACACTCTCAGGCTTCTGGGGACCACGGCAGAGCACTGACCTATCTGTGTGTGACACTGCCAGGCTTCTGGGGACCACGGCAGAGCACTGACCCATCTGTGTGTGACACTCTCAGGCTTCTGGGGACCACGGCAGAGCACTGACCCATCTGTGTGTGACACTCTCAGGCTTCTGGGGACCACGGCAGAG
>JABFEB020000113.1:16663123-16675171 GCA_019775895.2 Stomatorhinus ivindoensis
CACACACACACACACACACACACACACACTGCTCTCAAAGCAAGACCCCAAGTAAACTTTGCAAAGCAAATCGATCTCTCACTTTTAAAGCTCACACAAAAAGTGTTGATGTACATTCAAAGCCACATTGCTGTTTGCCGACTGCATGTGGTGTCTGCTCACTTAATGGCAAGTATATTCTTCATCCTAACGTGGGATTTTAAGCAACATCCTGATTCTGGTCAGTTATTGGAAGCAATAACTGTCTGGGGACAAGTCTGACTTCAGTATCTGTGAGCGGTAGGTTCCGGAAAAAGCTACTCAATACAAATACAATGAACTACACGCCTTTGTCATACTTTAGCATGACAAGTATGTCTGACACAAAACTATAGTGTTTTTGTTGGATCATGTACAGACCAGCTAGTGTCAATACGATTCTCTTCCTGCAATCTATCTCAGTGTATGGGGGGGTCAAATAAGGGTCAGTGATTCTTCTTACACTGTAACCCATTGGTTAATTTAATTACAGTGGCGAGGCAAGGTGCAGGGTTCAATGGTCCAACCTAAGAATCCCTGACTGCAGAGCGTCTGGAGGCGGCACGTCTGCGATTTGCACTGAGTCCGTTTACCATCAAGCAGCCAGCTGCTGCTCCCCATCTGCTGCAGCTCTCCTAGGATGAGGCGGGAGATGACGTCATCCGGGACCAGCTGACCCTGGTCTATGCAGGATTTCATCAGCAGGCCGATCTCTGCCATGGGACAGCAATAAGGGGAGGGGAGGGAAATACGCACTTATAACACATCAGAATCTGCACATCCTCACCAGGGGTTTGCCAGTCTGGGGGCCGCAATCCCAAAATCAAACCACAATTTGCCAAATCAGGGTTAGAGTGCTAGTTACACAAAACCACTATTAGACAGGAGCTCAGCTACTAAGTTTAAGCTGTGATTAACTTTTAATCATTAACTTTTAACCATTAGCGTGTTATCATGCTGACGATTTCTAAGCCCCAGAGATCCCCTGATAAAGATAAACTAAGGGATTGTTTTTTTCCCAAGCTAAGCACGAAGAACAGCGGATTCTGAGAATGAGATGTGATTACTGATCCCCTGCCCTTCTTCATAACACGCAACGTGTCACAAAAGCGTGCGATCAAACGATCGTTCAGAAAGACGAGGCCAGGCTGAGAAAGAAGGGTCACAAACATAAAAGTCTCACTATACGGGATTAAAAAATTTACTTAGAAATCGATAAACATATTTTACAAGAATAGTTTAAGAACTTCTGCGACGTGTTCACTGCATTACTCTACAGCGTGATCCGTACAGGCCTTTAAAGGCACTGTAACATTAACTCTAGTTGCCCTTTTAAACTCAGTCGAATGGTTTCTTCTTTTTTGACCATCATTATCAGCCACTGTTCAACCGCTCCTTTCAAGTTAACAGCCCTGTAGTAAATAAGCGTGCGATTACGGTGGGAGCATCATCATCCGCAGCACGTCTGTGGCGCTGCAATACCAGATGGCTGAAATAAATATAGTGCTATATTACAACGCAGCTTACCCAAAATGTTATAACATGTCGATTAAATATAGTGTGACTGAAATTACATTCTAATCCAGAATTTAGGAGTCACCTCTATTAAATCAACGTGTTGGAATATGCAGTCCTAAAATACAGCACTAATTGTTTTTTTATGTTGAGTGTGTTGTCAGAAAAATTAAACACACCCTGGTGTCTTGATTACAAGGAAATGTTTATTCCTCATACGAAAGTAACCCTTTCGGAACGTATCAGTATCCTTTACGATGGGATTATTTACGGCCAACGTTGAATTTTTGCTTCAAGACACTGCCGCCTTTTGGACTTTAAACCTGAAGCAGCCAAATGACAGCGCCAGTAGAGAAAAGGCTGTAGGTGAGATCACGGCAGTAAAATGTTGAATAAATGAATTCCAACTATTCCAGAGCGGTCAGGTCATTCACAAAGAAAATATACATTGCACACATGCTTACAACGTTTGAAAAGTATGTAGCTAGTAACATGCTTGTATGCATTGTGCATACATGTATGCAGTGGTAAAATGGTTAGTATGGTAGCAACTTGCTATCATAGTAATCATTATTTTACCACTGCATAATATATAAAGATGAACGTGCTGAAAGTAATAATAATAATAATTTTTTAAAAACTCTTCGTCTTGGGCCTCGATAACGCGTCTATATCCGAAAGCCCCGATCGTAATTGCACTTTACATGAGGGTATCCCACCATGCTGCCAAACGGGGGATTTCGAAAGGAGCCCTCCGAAAGTTTTCTGAAACTCGGAAAGTTAGCAGAGGAAATGCAAGCAACCATCACATGCATCAAGAGCGCCTTCATTAAAACCCTGCTTTGTAATACACTCATCGCCGATGGCCACAAAGGAGAACCGTTTCCGTTGCAATCTCGTTGCAATGCACGTTTGGAGAAGGACCTTACCGGTCTTGGCTTTAATATTGGCTCTGAGCACGTCTCCGCTCGAAAGGTGTGTCAGTCCGAAGCTTTTACTTATGCGATCCGATATGGTCCCTTTTCCTGAGCCAGGTGGTCCCATGATAATCGCCCGGAACAGTACGCGTAGACCCATTCTTCACTATTTCCAAAACAAGTGATTAACTACTAAAAAATATATATTCAAAGACCTTCCCCGTGGCGACGCCCAGCATAAAAATATCCAGCTAATAAAAGAATAATAAAAAAAATATATAAAAAAATAATGAGCATGGGCGTCTAGATACCTTGATGCCGCTTTGCTGGCAGGCGTCCCTGAGAAAAAAAAACTGTTTTTTAAAAGCCTGACGCGGACGTACGGAGGAGGAGGAACGGCTGCATTGCAGGAAGTTGAAAGCAGACACGGGACCCTCTCCGAGCTCGGCGCGATGCGCGCTTACATTCCCATCAGATACACAGGCTGCAGTGTGAGCTGACGTGGTGCCGTGCAAAAAGGGGGAAATGTGCGCCCTTTCTACTTCATACTATGTTTAAATAAGGCTATGTTTGTTGTCCTGGTCCTCGGGACATCTATCGTGGGAATTTTAGGTTCATACTTCACCTGTTGGATTTACATCGTCTGTCTTATTTTCATTGTAAAGCAGCCGTGATCAGTAGCTGTTTTGGCGATATTTTTATGAAAATCATTCGTATATATTTAAATGTATTCAAGTTCTCCCGATAGTGAACTGAATAGTTAAACTGGAGTCGATGACTTGTATTATAATGTAACGAGGTTTTTTTTTGCTGGATTGTCTGTATTAGACAAAAACACACGAACACAGGTGTGTGTGTACATATATATAAAAACCTCGTTACATTATAATACAAGCAAAAAACCAACCGGGCACCGCCTAGCGATTAACTCGTTCTACCGGGAGACTGAAATGCGCACGTATTGAATGGCAGGTACCATAAGGGTGTAATTGAACGAACCTGACTGGTTAGTTTTTAATTTGTTTTCTGTGCTTGTCTTTGGGTGTCTGTAATAAACGCCATGTTCAGTCACAGTACCCCCGACTCCCTGGGCTGATGATTGACTTTGTGACTGTCATTTGAATGGAAGCTGTATGTTAATTGTAAAAAGGGTGCAGCTGATCATTGCTTGGTGGTGAATTTGGATTCAGCATTCAGGGCAACAGATTTGCAGAGGAATATTGAGGCTTTCTTGGGAATAACCACTGTAGGTATAGCTCCTACCTTTCAAAAAGCTTTTTTTGGAATCCAGAATCACTTCAGGGACACTGAGTCTAGTCAGTGGGCTGTTGGTTTTTAGTCATAATACATGGACCTGTCATAGCAGTAAGGGAAAGTGAAGAAGGTGGCTTTCAAAACGATCCTTTCGGAGGGATCTGCTGATTTAATAAAGCGGTACTGTCTGGCCCAGATGACCACAGCAGGTATTAGCAGAGACAGGGATTAGTTTGGAGTGACCTTGACAAAATATTTCCTGGAGGCCTCAAAATTATTGTGGTTAACGACATGTGAGGTTTCTCTTCAGGTGTGATAAAGGTGAAAGGTACTGACCTGGATAGATTGTTGAATAGCTGGGGAGACATCTTGAATAACACCTGAGACTGATGGACGTCTCCCTGTCAGGGACAGGCTGAAGGCTTTTGTGGATCAGATTCTGTCACTATGGCCAATGTGGATTCCGTTCTTGCCAAGGAACGGTGCACAGCTTTGTGTGTGTGTGATGCAAGTCCAATCACAGGATAAAGGCTGGTTTATATGTGTGTGACAAGCCTACAGTGTACGTAGGGCTGAAGCTGATGTGCATCTCCATAAAATGCAGCTACACGTTGTGTTGATTTACACCCCTACGACAGTGACTGGTGAGCTTGATAAACATGAAACGCTGGTGGGCGTTGCGTTCCACAGACCTTAACAGATCCACGTCATTATGGAGGACACTGTCCTTGAGGGCTATAATGTCGACAGGCATATTGTGCATAGACTGGTCTGCAATAAATGGGAACAACAAACCATCTATGTGCTGACATTTGAAAATATCTTAAATGTATCTCTTTGTCCATCATAATCAGTTTTTGTTTCAGCATGGAAAAGCATCTCCCTGTGTCTTGTTATGTTCACCGGTCTTACATGCCATTGAACGCTGCCACAGCATGGTTTAAACGGCATAGGCTATCTGTATGGTTATGGTGTAGGCTTGGTGTAGAAGGATAATTCACCCTTAAGACTGAATACTGGTAGGTGAATTCAGTAGCTGTTATCAATGAAAAGCCAGACTCATCGCACGCCCAGCTGTAGCAACAACAACAACAACAAATTTATTTTTATATAGTGCATTATCATAACTTTACATCATCTCAAAGCGCTTTACAGCATCCCCACCCAAAGCCCCCAGTGAGTAAGCCATAGGTGACAGTGGCAAGGAAAAACTCCCCAGAAGGAAGAAACCTTGGGAGGGACCAGACTCAAAGGGGGAGCCCATCCTCCAGGGGGCAGCAGAGGAAGCCCTAACCAGACTCAAAGGGGGAGCCCGTCCTCCAGGGGCCGGCAAGGAGAGTCAAATACAATGAAATAGGGAGCAGGGGCAGATGAGAAGCGGGCGCCAATGCTCCCTCCAATCGCCAGTCAACCAGAAGGCAGGTAATGGGTCATTTAAGGAAGCTGATGAAACGGCAGAACGTCAGCTTGGAAGCATGGACCTCATTGGTGGTGGCGACGTCACATGTTGCAGGGTGTGCTATTTTCAGATCCAAAATCCTGGAGATGTAAGCAGTCATCATTATTTGCTCAATCATACAATGAAAAATGGTTTTGGTAGAAGAAAAAAGAGCACAAGTGTCTGCTGTAACATAGTGGAGTGGAATATATAGATTTGGTGTATGTATGGCAAAGAACTTAGAACTTAGAAAGAAGAAATTAGAACTTTTTATGTGCTTCTGCCCATGTAATATAATTCTATCCATATGACTTTTTTTTGCAAATTATACTTCTTAATATCACTTAACATGAATTCTTTATAGGATATAACAAAGTCCTAAAGTTTGGGTGGGGGGGCGTTGTGGCACAGTGATGCGGAGGTTAGCCCTGTCACCTCACACCTCTGGGACCAGGGTTTGACCTTCCCCTATGGCTCTGTGTATGGAGATACCTTGTTATCCCCATACTGAGCTTAACTGGAGTTACCAAACTGCATGTGATTGGACCCTACAATGGGCTGGTGCCCCCTAGGCTCCAGACCCCGTATGACCCAGAATGGCATAAGCAGCATGGAATGCATGGATCAAGCTTTAGTGATATATGCAAAAGCCATTTTGTGGCGTAACTGCATTCCTCCAAACTGTAGATAAACAGTTATTTTCATCAGGCTGAAGTATAAGTGGATGTGTGTGTTATTATGTAACGATTCAGGTGTGTGTCGCTCTGCGTGTTAGGCAGCTGTGGTCGTGTCTGAAAGGTTGCTGGTTTGAATTCCACGCCTGGCAGGGTGATGATATCACTGCTGGGCCCTTGAAGAAGACCCTCAACCAGAACTCTCCCAGGGGTGCAGAATAAATGCCTGCCCCTATTTTCTGACCCCAATCAAAAACAATATCATTAAGATCAGCTACAAGCTCAGTTCCGCTATTCAAAATTCATCTCTGGAAGCCTTTGGCAGCCCAGCACTTTGCAGGTTACCATAGGTCCAGCAGGGTCTCCTCACTTTAGCAAACTCACAGCTTTTTTTTTCAGCTGGGGCCTGTATCACGAAACAGGATTTCTTGCTTAGCCGGATAACTTGTCGGATTTATGGTAGTCTGGGCTAAATGTAAGTGAATGAAGATTAAGTTTGTTTAAACTGGGGTGCCATATATCTGATGCTATACAGATAAACAAGAAATCCTGCATTATGATACAGGCCCCAGAACCTATCCAAAGTAATGTTTGGCTACAGATTCTGTGGTCCTCAGTGTCCTGGACAGACAATCTATTCTTTCTCTATACATGGATTTGATTAGCTTAAGTGACCATTGTCTAAATTTTCTTTCATCTTGAATTAAATTGTTTGTTGTAGAAAACATCCTTGGAGACTCTTAGGGTCTGCACCATGATAATCTCCTCTTTCAATCCAATTTTAGTTTCAGTTTATTTATTGTAGCAACAGCGCAAGTTAGAGTCTAGTAGTTACTGACGAGATTGGGTATAGATGCTTTCAGTATCCAAAAGTACAATTTTATTATTTTAATCTTCGGCTTTTCTTGTACTTTACATGAAATGTATATATTTGAGCATTTTATTCAATTTTGTAATCAGTTTTGTTGACATTTTTCTAGAACGAGTACGGTGTTTAATACTGGGAAGCATTCGGTTCAGTTGGTCCCTCTTGACGAACCGTAGCGCTGTAACCCTTCACCTTTCCTATATACATCCTGCCTAGGCATTCAAACCACGTGCGTGCAGGCAACCCTGCAGCAACAACAACATGGCGAGCCAGGGGCTCACATATGAAGGGTGTAATTTCTTTAGGCAACGGCTCATTTTATCCACACTGACTGGAAAATGGGTCAAAATCAAAAACATTCGTTCAAGTGATGATAATCCCGGACTTCAAGGTAGGTAACGGAATCGCAGTCTGCTATCATAGGTGTGTTTATATTTACAGTTTGGCATCTGGATGACTTTAAACATAGTCAGCTGAGATTGTCATAATTTGTAGCTGTATGTGAAAGCGTTTATAAGTATAGAGGGACAATTTCGACAGGTTTATTTTAAACGCAGCTTTATCATATGACATTTTGTTGAACAGTAATGGTTCATGTATTAAACAGCTGCTTATTTGCGGTTTTATTTAAATTTTTGTTCATTTTTATTATCTTGCTCCTTTTACAAAGAAAGCACGGACTGGCTGTGAGTTTTTTATAACGTAACTTGCCCAGTTCCAAACCGCGTCACTCGGCAAAATGACCGACCTGCTGCGTTCGCTCACTGCTCACTATAGACATGCAGTCTGTCTGATTGCATGCTGTATTAAGTATTATTTTTCTATACAAAGTGCACGCTTAAATTCGGAAACGGATCCATGCCGATCATCTCTCATTTCAGCATTGTGCGCCAAGTTGTATGGTTTGATTTGTGTAACTTAATTTGCAGTTTGTAGATGGGTCAGGAAAAACTAGAGTGTAGTTTATATCTGTTTTTGTGTGTAAATCATAGCATGCTATACGCCTTTAAACTGTATTGTATGGTTCACATTACATTTAAACTGGTTGACTACATTGTTAGATAACTTGAAAATAAGCGACGATAATATTAATGTGTTATTACAGTGAGAAATAGGTCAGCTTTGTGTCCTGTAACATCTCATTGTGAATACGTACTAATATCAGTTGATATATAACTTTCCTTTAAGTGTTTCGGGCGTGGGCAATTGTTTTTGGTTATTATTAGATAGATTATTAGATTTGTTTGGATTCTTTGCTGACAGCTGATTGGTTATTGGTTTATTAACTGGAATGAAGGATGTCATTTATTTCAGTCAGTTTGCATCTATAATGTTTTAAGCGCCGCTATTCACCAGGTAGGGAATGGGTGTGTTAGAATAAATAGTTTTCTTTTTAACCATCTTGCTTTTTTTGTGTACATTGTATAGATTTTGAAGCCAGCTTCATTAGACTTTTGGACAAAATAACCAATGGCACCAGAATTGAAATTAATCAAACAGGTAAGATGAAATTTAATGAATCTGTATCATCACTGACTGAAGCGCTGCTTATCAGCTGAGACCCTGCTTACCAATAATGCTAACTACCACGCTGTCGTAGTGAGGCTTCTAGCATTAGAATATTTTACCCCAGAGTCGTGTCCAGCCCGCACAGGTCCTGAATACAATGGTATTGGTCTAATATTTAATGCTTTTGCACCGTAGGTGCATAATTGTTGTTCTTCATGGCACTTTTCATGATGAAGGCTTTATAGATGGCTAGGTTTTTAAGTAGATTGCTGAGAGAAATATAACTATTGCCGTAGTAAGTAATGTGTGAGTAATGCTTCACTCTGAGTGGTTATTGACGATTTCTTGGATGTTGATTTGCCGATGACTCCCAGTGTGTGTATTTGCAGCTCTCTTTCCCTGCTGGTGCTGCTTTATGCTTTGCCTCCCGATGTACGGTATGGTGTTTGTTCTGTCCCATAGGTACTGTTCTCTTCTACCAGCCGGGCCTGCTCTACGGGGGCACTGTGGAGCACGACTGCAACGTGCAGCGCGCGTTGGGTTACTACCTGGAGGCGCTTTTGATGCTGGCCCCCTTCGTGAAGAGTCCACTGCGAGCCACTCTCAGGGGCGTCACCAATGACCAGCGAGACCCCTCGGTAAGCCCCGCCTCCCACCTGCATTGTCCAATGAGCAGAGAGACTCCTCTATAAGCCCTGCCTTCCACCTGCATTGTCCAATGAGCAGAGAGACTCCTCTATAAGCCCCGACTCCCACCTGCATTGTCTGCCAGGATATATGCATCAACAGACACTTAATGGATATTAATGCCGTAGGAATTTGCAGGTTTATAGTATCACAGCACACATAGCAAAAATGATGATTAGACAGTAATAACAAAAAGTAAAGTAATTAAGCTTAAAATGTCACACCCCCAATAATAATTCTGGAGTGATTCGTTTTGGTGCTTTTTTTACTCAGATCAGTACTGCTGCGTAACATTATCATTAACAATCATGTGGATCCATAATGACTTTGGGTCCAAAATGATTTCCCACCCTTAGGGGGCGATCTTGGGAAAGGCACTATTAAAGAAACTGAACCTCTGGTTTCAGTGTAGTGAGAGGGTTTTTCCAGTGTGTAATATAAATTACTGTTTTGGCTCCTAGGTGGATACTTTGAAGGCCACCTCCATTCCCCTGATGAAGCACTTTGGACTCGATGGCGAGGGTCTTGAGTTAAAGGTTGGGTTTGTGGGGTCTTGCTTTTGATTGTGTTACGTTCATCTGTTGGAAGCTGGCGCTTGGCACAGTCATGCCTTGTTGCTTTTAAGTAATGTTTTATAAGTAGGGCTGGGCATCGTTCAAAGTTTTTTGATATGATTCCCAGAATAATACCTTGAATTTGATACCTCGATTGGTGCATACAATCACAGACATGTAACATAACTGATAAATATAGAAATAAAGTAAAATTGAAAAAAATAAACATTGTATGTGCGTTACTTCCTGTTATTAAAAAGTTACATTTTTACCAAGATATTTTAAAATGTGCACGATTTATTTGCTTTTCTTTATTGGTCCTAGAATAGTGTTTATGTGAAGGTACTATGCCGGGTCTGTAACGACTCTTATCATATATCTGTAAATACTTAAGCTTCAAACTCTGTGACTTCACTCTGCCACTCGCTGCTAATCCCACCAGCACCCAGAATCACCAGGGATGTTGAGGAATGTCTCTTGTGTGCAGATCGTAAAGCGGGGGATGCCCCCTGGTGGTGGAGGTGAGGTGTTTGTCACATGTCCAGTCCGTCGCACCATCCGACCCATCCAGCTGACAGACCCAGGGAAAATCAAGCGCATCCGCGGGATGGCGTATCCTTCTCACTGATGTCGTCAAATTCGTCATTCGTCAAATCTGTCTTGTTTGTAAACTTTACCTGTTTCCTGAAAAATTGTGTTATGTTGTTTTTTTTTTCTGGGAAGGGCTATTGTGTAACACTTGCATAACTTGATTTTATTCCTTGATGTGTCTGTTCAGATATTCAGTAAGAGTTTCCCCACAAATGGCAAACAGAATAGTGGACTCTGCCCGGAACATTCTCAACAAATTTATTCCTGATATTTACATACACACGGACCACATGAAGGGCGTCAATGCGGGGAAGTAAGTCTCTCTGCAGCTGTTCTTTATTCTCTCGCTGGTCTCTAGATGGAAGACATTCAAAGAGGGTTCAGTTCTACAAGGTTTTCGGATCATTGTCTTCCCCCATCCAACTCCAGTCACATACATTTCTTTACAGTGACATTTGTCATTTCCAGCAAGTGTGCTGGTAAAGGGTCGCTGTCTGGTCCCGCTGAGTGTCCTCATTCGTCCCTTAGGTCCCCAGGGTTTGGCCTAACGCTTGTGGCTGAGTCAACAAACGGCACGTTTCTTAGCGCGGAGCTCGTCTCCAACCCCCAGGGAGAGGGCAGCCCGATGCTCCCAGAGGACCTCGGGAGGAACTGTGCCAAGCTGCTGTTGGAGGAGATCTACAGGGTAAGCAGTCCTGGCCCATTGCCTGTCATCACTGAAGGTTGCTCAGTGTTAAGCTGCCGTTGTCCTCGTGGTTTTATCCAATGGCTGCTTGCTATGTGAACGTCTCGACCAATGACCTGTTATTTTGGTCACGTGTTGCGTCTCAGCGATTTTGCACTCTGATTTCTTGCTTGGGTTACCCGTGACTGTCGTCATCATACTGCAGCTGACGTTGCTGTGTATCGCTGCCTATGTGTCCCCTGCCAGACGCATGTAGTTCCCCCCTGAACTTTTTTAGATGTTACCCAGAGGGTCCGTATGTGTCAACGCAAGTCTCTCAATCAGTCGTATCGGACAGTAACTGGACTTAACCCTGCACGCTCCCAGTACGAAGCCCAGGCAGTTTCCGATTGACCCCCAAGTGTGAATGGAGCTGGGAGATTTCCGGAGAATTCACCGCGAGCGAGTGGGCGTGTTAGTGACGTTTCTGTCATGCGACAGGTGCAAATGTGGAAAAATACAAACATCCATGAGCGAAAGAAGACCCCAACGAACAGGGCTAGCTGGAGAGACAACGAGATTCAGCAGCATCTGTCAGTAGTGCTGTAAAAAAGACTCTGTGATTTCCGTAGCATCCTTTTTGCCTGTCCTGCGTCCAGCATGATCTACCCAAACTCTACCCCTCATCTAAACAAACCAGAGTATTTGTTGTATGTGTGAATACATCTGACACCTACTGTCTCCGGTTGTGCGGCACATGTGTGAAAGGGCAACTCTGGGGGAAAAAGTCTAGGCCTGATCCTACAGACAACGTCCAGAGTTCATGTGTGGAAACGGCTTGAGGTTTCTATCGGGCATGGAATATGGAATGTCCTAGCCCTGTGCTGAATGTCTTAAATGCTAGCTAAATTGAAGAAGCTGGTAATCACGACTGAATGCATGTCTTGTCAGACGTGGCTGTTGTGTCACGTTGCAGGTCCAGCATACTTTGCGTTCGTCTCTCAGTAAAAGGTCGGCGTGAGAAGTGAGCCCTCTTCCTGGCCTGAGGGAGAAGTGGGCTGCAGGGAGCCAGAAGTCAGCACTGTCGGTGACAGTAAACCTCCTTAGATTTAATCAGTAGTTGTCATGCTGCTAGACAGTAGGCAGGAAAGCCTTTGATTTAATTAATTGATTTTAAAATTGTTCAAATGTAATTGCATTGCTGTTTTTTTTTCTTCAGTTGTGCGGGAGTCAAATTTTCTTGCGTTTGTACATCAAACCATTTTTTGATAAATGTTTACCCAGAGTAATGTTGATCTGGGTCCTGTTCCAGAAAGCAAAGGGCATGAAGAAGATCAGACACACACACACACACACACA
>JABFEB020000113.1:16675271-16702749 GCA_019775895.2 Stomatorhinus ivindoensis
AGAGTAATGTTGATCTGGGTCCTGTTCCAGAAAGCAAAGGGCATGAAGAAGATCAGACACACACACACACACACACAGACCTTTTAGAGTTACTAGTTCACCTGGACCTGGCTGGACGCCCTTACAGACTGAGGCAATAGTGATAGCTGCTGAATCACCGTGCAACATACGTGAATCCTAAAAGCAACACCGACATAACTGGTGCTTTGTCACGCTTGAATATTACATACAATTAGGCTACGTAATACAATATCTCAAATTAATATTAAATATGTGTTTTACATTTCTGCGGATCCTCGTAGGTCTGGAGTGCGAATGAGGGAGAAGTTAGATCTTATACATCAGTCTTATAAGTATAATCTGCTACAGGTCTTGTGTGACGACGCGAAGGGGCTGACGTTTCCCAAACAAAAATGCAGGCGTCATATTAAGTTAGCGTTCAGCGCTGTGGGCTCACACTGGCTTCCCAGGTCATGAAGAGCATGTGAATCCTGTTAGTGAAATTTCATGAATTTTTGAATGTGGAGCGACGTTATGCTCCTTGTGTTACCGCCGGCTGCTCCGGAACCTGCTTGGCGTCGGTTGGCCGGATGATTGGGGCGTGCGGTGGGAGAGAGGGAGCGATAACAGGCCATGCTGAAACCTGTTAATGTTTGAGATGGGCGCTGGGGTGCCCTGGTAGATGGCTAGCTACTAATATTTGGTTTATGGTTAATCAGTAGCTACTGACCGGCATTGTAGTAGACGGGAGCAAAGGGCTGACAGAACCTGGTAAAGAAGCATGTGGCAGAGTAGAATTTGACGTAAGTGCTGTATATTCAAGCTGGATTATCTTCTGTTAAGTTGCCTTTAAGTTTAAAGAAGATCATTAGCTGATATACAGTATTACATCTGCTGCTGCGATGCCTTTTCTTGTAAATACGATTTCCGAAATGTCGCCTTCGGAGAGACGTTTTTCTTCTTTTTTTTTTCGCTTACTCAGAGGTATTTCCTCACCCACTTTGAGGCCCTAATGCACGTTCGTTTGGTGTCTTCATCCAGGTCAGGTATGGATGGTGCGTAGATGGTGCCTAGAGTCTTGCAAAGCCACCCTTCCCAAAGCTTTTATACTAGATTAAGCTCCAGAGAAATGTCTCCCAGCGGTTGAGTGTGGAGCAACGTGATTTCAGACGACCAGTTAACCATCATAGATGCTGGAGACTCTGAAGTACAAGTGTAATATGGTGTCGGGTCGAATGAAGCATGTCAGAAAGCCAGTATGGAGATCGATTGCTGTGTGATCGCTTTCTACTGTCAATTTCCACTAGACTGTAGGACACAGTCTACTTTTGGCATGTGAATACATTGCTTCTTATGCTCTGGATAGCTGTAAGAATTTGGTATGAAATATACTAGTAATATTGCAAGTTTACTTTTCCTGTTTTTTTTTTAGTGTATTCCTGAGATGAAAGTGATATAAGGAGTATCAGACTTTTGATAGTCAACCTTTTTGAAGCCTTAAAATAGCAGAGATGTGATCGGATATGCTTGCGCAGTGATCACAGAAACTGACATTTGGAGAATAAGCCCCTCTGTTAGAGGTTTTTGTCCTTTTGGATTCTGGGGACTTTTCCAAGAGACGTTTTGGCTGTTTGGAATTTAAGATTGTCTTTCAGCTAGATTTACATTCTGTCTCCCCCCTTGCATCCCCTCGCCTCAAGGGAGCCCATCCTGAATTTATAAAGCCATCCTTGTTTTTGTTAGTCCTTCAGGAGAGAATGAACTCACTGCACTTGTAAGTACTGGATAATTTCTTGAATTGTGTTTTGTGGCTGGATGGTACAGCTTTTGTTTAAATTATTTTTATTTTTTTTCCCGAGGCGTGTCAGATGCGAACAATGTTGATAATCCGGTAGGAAATGCTGACTTGACAAGCCCTGTCTGCATATTCAGAAAGTTGCTTTCTCAACAGTCACTGAGAATCAGCATTCTTGAAATTTCAGTCTGACTGGGCTTAGGACTGTCATCAGACGCAGTAATAACGGGCCCTCCAGTATGACGCGTGTTCTCAGCAGTCAGCACTATGCAGAGAATTGCTTCAGTGAATAGTTCAGCCTCTTGACTAGAGTGTCACCTGATAAAGACTCCCTTTACTTTTGAATTTGCTTCATTAACTTTCATGGAATTGTTTTTGACTTACGAAATCTGTCTATGTAATGCATAATTTCAGTTTGGCATTTGTACAAAATTGCACAATAAATTCTTTGTAATGCACCATTTCTGTGCTATAATGTTCTACTCATGGTGCTTTAATCATCTTTTGACAAAATCTTGACTTTAAACTTGCATTTTGTATCCTATATTTTCCGCACTTTGGCAGCATATTATTCCTTTGCATTCTCTTTAATTTGTATCAATTACTGAATAGTGAGAAAAGGCAGCACATCCAAATCTAAACCTTTTCTAAATCTGAGTTCTCACTTTCCCGAAATCTTTCGCTCCAACCAAATGCATGACTGGAATGCGGGGGGGGGGGGCACACCCCGGTTTTGTAAGACCTTAACTTGCCTAATTTGCTTAAGACTTCTTGGTAGGTGATGAAAATCTTAATTGTCATCTTCAAAATTAGTTCATTTTTTAAAATTTCTTGGTATACTTAAGTTTTTGCATAAAAACAACAGTTGTTTTAAATAATATTCCAGTGTTATCCAAAAACTAACGAATGAGTAATTTAAAGGGGCGCTAACCAATTGTTTTGTGTTTCAGGGCGGCTGTGTGGACTCGACCAATCAGAGTTTGGCACTCCTCTATATGACACTGGGACAGCAGGACGTGTCTAAAGCACTCCTGGGCCCATTGTCATCCTACACGTAAGTCAAGCCCCCGCCCTCTTCGGACTTGGCCCTACCAGCAGACCAAACTAAATTTCACTCCCCTTCGCAGGAATTTCTGCCCTTGGTTGATAAACAGCGTTACTTGGAAAACATCGTATGTTGAATATCCAGCTAACTTTTACTCCTCTTCATTGAAACAGTCATTGATCAGATAAAATTGTGTTCTTCCTTATTGCAGTATATTTCACTTTCCATTTCTGTAATTTAATTGAAAGTCCTGATTAATTCTTTCAGTATTTTCTATCTGCAGTCAATGGTTGTCCTGTCAATCAATATACAGTGTTTTAAAACAACATGCTTGTAGTGTGTGTGTGTGTGTGTGGTGTGTGTGTGCGCGTGTGTGGTGTGTTCCCTGGGAACTGAACAAAATTGCTGACCACTGTGTACAGTGAACATGACACGTAATGTGACATGAAGACACTTTGGTTGCTACTCTGGGGAGAACAACCACGCCATGCAGGGATTTCTAAACACTCTAGTGTGTTATGGATGTTACTTTTGTCCTGGGATGGGGGGGGGTGTGATCCGGCAAGGCGGGAGCCCTGCGTGTTCTGGCTGTCAGACTGTGTTCGGCCGGCTGTCAAAGTGGAAGCAGAGGGCAGCGAGTAGCAAGGATGGGAAGGATGCGGACGAGCTGACTCCATGTGGAATGATATGGCGTCCTGCACCCCAAGACACAAACATACAACAACTGTTCCTGCTGGGAACAACAAATGATAAAAAATATACTGGATTTCCCATGTAAAACCAGGGGTTCCTCTTGGAGTGATGCCCAGCCATGTCAGTACCAGTCGGTTCTCCACTCACCATTGTTTTCTCACTTGTTCTCCACATTTAAGAGCCTGAACTGTCTATTTCCAGTCATCATGGTTCTCCACATCTCAGGAACCTGAACTGTCCATTTCCAGGTATCATGGTTCTCCACTTCTCAGGAGCCTGAACTGTCCATTTCCAGTTATCATGGTTCTCCACTTCTCAGGAGCCTGAACTGTACATTTCCAGGTATCATGGTTCTCCGCATCTAAGGAGCCTGAACTGTCCATTTTCAGTTATCATGGTACCGGTGCTGTGTCCTTGTAAAGTACAGTACTATGATAACTGAATATTGGCAGGGTTACCGCAATAGTCAGCTGCACATCTCCAGGTAGATTTCAGCCTTGGGGTGCAGATGTATTCAGCCCCACCCCTTGCTGGAACTGAACTGAATATTTCATCATGTAAGCTTTTAACTGAAAGCCTTTCACAAGTGTTAATTTTTTGGTTCTTGTTTTCATGTAGTAGGTCAGACTTACCTCTTGTCTGTATCTTTAAGTGATTGTAGTAAACTTTATGCTTAAGGGCTTTCATTCTGATGTTGTACTACTGCATCTGCATTGGGACACTTGTATGGCTTTTCATTCAACGTCTCTTGTGCATGTCAGAACTCTCCTGAAAAAACCTGAGTGTTCAGCCTGCTATTAAAGAAAGGCAGAACCATTCAGATTGCCATTCCAGTACTCTGGGGACCCCCCCCCCAGACAGTCCATGTTTTTGCTCCCTCCAAGCTCCCAGCCAATCAAGAACACCAAATACCAGGTCTGGTTGTTTTAGCAGCTGGGAGGGAGCAAAAACGTGGACTGTCTGGGGGCCCCCGAGGACTGGGTTGGGAAACACTGCACTGGAACTTGGATATGAATGTTATTTGAAATGTGGCGTTTGTGAGGATTTTTCCTTGTTTCTATAAAATTGTTTAAGCGTTGATGTTTTATCAGTATGAGCCAGGCAGGGCGCATTCCTCGCATCCTGTGAAATTCACCATGGCTCCCACGCTCCAACGCAGTTAAACATCCCGGCCTCCTCCTCCCCCTTCCAGAATCGAGTTCCTACGGCACATCAGGGACTTCTTCCAGATTATGTTCAAGATCGAAACCCAGATGCCAGAGGAAGAGAGCCGTAGAGGAGGGAGCAAAGTGCTGGTGACCTGCGTGGGAGCTGGCTTCGCCAACATCAGCAAAACCCTCAAATAAGACTGTCAGCATCATTTTTTTTTTTATCAAATGTGTAAGCCTTCTGGCATCTCTGAATCTGTGGGTCATTTCTTTTTTAGATATTTTTTTGCATAGTACAGAAACTTTTTATTGAAGACCTTTGTACCTTCATCTCTAAATAGGCAGTGTAATAAAGTTAAGGTATTTTGACACTTTTGTAGCTTCCTGTGAAATTCTTTGAATACTTTTCAAGCATATTCAGGCTGATTTAGTGAAAATACGTGAGTAAAGGATTATGCTTTTTTAAACCAGCAGTCTTCCAGCTCTTGGGAATTTTGCTCGCACAAAAATATTCTGTGGACAGAATGAAAAATGATTGGCTCAGAGATAACCAATCAGATTGTAGAGGAGGTAGGTCCAAGCAACTGAAGTAGATGGGACCAGCCAATCGGATGTCTTGGTCCGTAGGCCTCTAGTTGCTTGGACCCACCTCCTCTACAATTTGATTGGTTTAGAGAGATAACCAAAATTTGTTGTGCCCTCAGAACATTTTTTTGTGTAAGTCAAACTCCCACAAGCCGTATTTCAGCTGCTTCTCCAGTACAGCTTCATGGGGCTGTTCAGGGCACAACACAGGCAAACGCCTTGCACAGGACGCCAGTCCATCCATGTAATTGGGTGAACTGGTGTCTCTAAATTGCCTGTAGTAGGGGGGTGGCTGCACCCTCTCCCTGCTTCTGGAATTATGAATTGTGCTAGAAAAGCTGTTTTAATAATTCATAGTAGCATATTTAACAGTTTTCATCAGCCTGTATGCTGATATTAAACAGCTCTTTCCGGAATGACTTTTTAAATCTTTAGTACAGTATATGAAGACAAGTTACTTTAGTATGAAAGTATTAGTGTTGGCTGCATAGCTTATGAATCATACTCTGCTAACGTTAAAAAGCAATTTCTAAATAACACCAAAAAGAAAAACAGCAGTAAGGCAAAATACAGTTATCTGTCTCATGTAGTCAGAAGGGGTCATAACATATAAACCTACTAACTGTAACTCTTTTGGGTCATGTAATGTTTCTCAAGATAGATGAATAGAACTGGACTTTGAAATCGTTCAACTAGACCAACATGCATGAAAGGCTACTTTGTGTGAACATTTGAAATTGAAGTAAGACATATCAATGTCCTTTCCCCCCTTTCAGTACAAGAGTTGAAAACAGACAGTTTTGGCTACTTCATATGAGCGCATATGTGGAAAATATTTGAATGTTTTAAAATTAAGATTGCATAGCTACCACTTCTTTCACAGTGTCAATCATACCGTGAATCTAAAAAACAATCTGCAGGATAAGAAACAGCTAAGGGCATCCTGAATGGTAATATATTAATGAAATGGTAGGTGTGTGAGTTTGTATATGAAATGAGATTTGAAAATAGAAAAAAGGCCTTATTGTCATTGTACTGCAGTACGATTAAGGTTAATTTTCCTGACTGGTGCTAGTTAATAGGGGAATAAAAGTACTGAAAAGTACAAAATATAAAAGTGTAGTGTGTGTAGTTCCAGAGATGCTTTGAGAATTGGTTTTAAATTCTGCAAAGAACTAATTAGTAATTTGGAAACTAGTTATCCATGATACATGAATGCTCCTTAGAGCTAACAACGTGATGCACTTTAGTGAATCACATACTTTAGCACAATTCTCTTTTCTTTTTATCCGTGTCCTAGTGAAATGCATGTTTTGATACTATGCTTGTATGATACATGGAGGCCTAAACGCATGTCCTTAACTTACCGCTACCATTCATGTTCAACCGCTGTTATTAGATTATCTGTGATATTATTTAATAAATTAGGAACATTGCTAAATACTGTGTCTCAGACGGGCTTTTTACTATAGCGGTGTCATTTTAATACGCGTGTCGGGCAGAAGCGGTAATACGCCACCTAGAGGCGGATGCGTTACACTAGCACCGGCGTGTGCAAAACTGAAAAAACCCTGAAGAATTCCGTAAAACTAATATAATTTCCCATTTGATTGTATTGAACAACTTTTGACTATATTAATAATTCACACTGCCAAATGCAAATGGAATAAAGGAATATCCACAAAGAAAAGAAAATCCAGGGCGCACACAAACGAAAATACACCAAATTACCTTACAGATGCATACAATTGCATAATACCTGAATATTGCATTTTCTGGTAGAATGTTACAGGATGGGGAAGACACAATTGCAGGGTATGGGGTCCATTATCTCGGGGATGCACTTGGCTTTGCGCTGCAGGGTGTCACAGAAGGCGGCGGAGGCTCTGGGTGCCGGGAATGCAGGCTGCATGAATACGTGGGATCCGCACTTCGGTTGATCCGTTCCCGGTAGGGTGACATCAGCCGCCGCCTGCATGCGTTCCCGTCAGCATTCACGCCCCGATCCTTTCCGTTTCCCCACCCGTAGCCTGACTGGCGGCGCCTGGCCGTTTAAAGCACCGCACACATTAGGCATGTAAAAGTTAGTTTCTGTTTTCTTCGGAGCAGGTTGTGGTTCGAAATCGGTAACCTACTACCAGGTACGCAACAGGCGGGTGGGCAGGCTAGCGGCCAGGTGGCGCAGGGGGCGGGGGTTAGCGCCTCCGAGTCGCGGAAGTTAGCGTGCTAGCTGGCCAGTAAACTTCGGCGACCTGCTGTGTGGTGGCCGCGGGCTGGCAGCCGATCCGGAGGAAAGGGGTAGAGAGACGCTCACACGAACCGGGGCCAAACGGGACCATGGCTTAAGATCACGGAACGAACGCCGAGCCTTAGCGCTAAATGTGAGATCGGGGAAATTAATCGCTAATTTTCGTCATTTATGGTCGAGGAGAAAAATGGACCAAGGACCGGGGTTTATATTAACGTTCCAGGACATCTGCTAACAGACGTGGAAATTCACTTATCTACGACTGTTTATGCCTGGTCCCAAATTTGGGATCGATCGGACACCGATTTCATTGAGTATCTGAAAAGCAGACCTGTACCGAGTGAGTATGCTATATACTTATGTACTTGGCCTCACACCGTAAGTCAGTCCATATACCGGGGTTTATATCGCTATTGCTGCGAGTAAACCACACCGATCGGTTAATTCATAAATACCCTTTCGATCGGAGCTGTATATACCTCTGGGTTACAGACAGACCATTAACCAGCCATTACTAATTGTAGGAGACTAGGCCACCACTAGTGCGGGCTCACTTGGCTGCAGTCGCACATGTTTTTGTTTACTTGCCACAAAGTTGCGCGTGTAGACTTACATTGATAATTGCAAGCATAATTAGAGCAAAAGTGTGTCGCTTTTGCCTTAGATGGTGATTTATACCTTGCGACTGCCGATTGGCACCAGGGTAAATGAACACATCATATTACGAATGTGTTCTTTAACCGGGGGTGGACACTAAGATATAAAATTAACACATATTGTTATTAATACGTATACATACGTAAACTGATGATGATGATGATGATGTATATGTGTGCGCATGAATATATATTCTCCGAAATTGTTTTAGTTAAATAATTAGTTTTTGGACATTTCAATGTTATGCTCATAAATTGCAGCACCCCTCAGCAATTATAGTTTATCAAATACATAATGCATCATTGATGTTTGTAATGTTTAACAGGATCTGGTTAATATTCGTTCATGTTACTTTACCTCTATGATGCGGGAGAATGGAGGAAAACGTATCGTTCACTTGTGTGTGGACATTTTCGGTTTGTCCTTCATTAGTGTATTCTGGTAGTAAAATATTTGCCATGTGGAGAAGTTTCCCCTGAAATGTATTTTATACTTAAAATTTTTGAGTAATTAAAGTAAATAAAGTCTTGGATGCATTTATTTATTTGGCTTTTTTCAGGCAGTTCAAGAGGTTTGGTTTCATGCGACGGATTGTGCTTAAGTATGACCTGCTGTGCGTTTAGCACTTTAATGCCTGCCTTTGACTGTCAGTCGGGGTTTATTGCAGAAGCAGTTCTTGGGGTGTTTTTTTTGGTTCACTGACATCAGTTACACAAAGATGTTCTTGATTTAGATAAAAAAACAACATGACGTGGAGAAACCATTGTGCTTTAAACAGGCAAACGTTTTGCGAACGTTACACCAACTGAGTTTGTAGGTTTTTCGCCTTTTGCCACTTGTTTCCGTTACAATCGGGAGAGCTTTCAGTAACCAATTGAGTTTGTTAGGATTGGATGCACCGGGTATTACGTATCGCAGTATTGAAAGCTACTTGTGGTAAGGCTTTGTTTTTATTGCGGTTTAATGAATTCCTGTGTAATTCACCAGCGCACAGTTACTCGCGGAATTGTCGTAACTGTTTCTGAAGGAAAACAACCTGGCCAACTCTGGTGTACAGACGCTGTTTCCTGCAATTCAGTCACTGATGGGAAAGGCTGGCTTTCGGAAAAACCAAGAAGAGCAGAGTTTCCTTTTCAGTCATCGCTGGGGGGACTCAAGGAAGAATTTCCCGCTTGTGCACCTTGTAGAATTTTGAAAACGTTGCCTTTTTCGTCACTGATCTGTACCTTGCATTCAGTATCATTAGTTCTTACTCTGAACTTTAAACAGTTTTATTTAAACAACTAGTAACATTAGAATTACAGTATGTACACTCGGTGGCTATTTTTTTGTTGCTATGCCTGCTTCCTAATGTAAATAGTGTGCATCTCCACACAATAAACGCACGCATACGGCATGCACACGGGGTCGAGGTTCACTTACTGTTCGCCTAAGCACTAGCACAGCTAAGCACCATGTTGTCTGTGAGTGTAGAGTGCAGTGTGATTGAGGTGCTGTAAGTTGTGGTTCCAGAATACACAGAGCCCTGATTTTCACGCACTACGGTGTCTGAAGTTTATAGAGAATTGTGTGGTGAACGTCTAGACATTGGGATTTCTGTGACCAAAAACTGTTCATGATAGAAGGGAATGATCCGACTTTTTAAAAGACAGGAGTGCAAATCAGGAGCCCAGAACAACTGTTGTGTGCAGAAACACTTCTTTCATATCAACACCTTTCTCATTTGACTTCCTCTATGGCGCCCTGAGTCTGGTTTCCTCCCAAGGTTTCTTCCTACTAGGTAGTTTGTCCTTGTCACTGTTGCCTCTGACTTGGTGACCAAGGATTTTGGGCAGGGATGCTGTAAAGTGCTTTGAGACAATGTAAAGTTGTGAAAATGCACTATACAAATTGAATTGAATTGAATTGAGTTGAGTTGAAATGAACTGAACTCTTCTACCCTTAAAGAGGTTCTGGGGGTAAAAATTATTTAACCAGGTGCATCTAATGAAATGGTCACTGACTATATAGTATGCATTCATTAGCTTGTATCGTATTACAGTGTATTGTGTACGTATTTACCACTTTGCTGCAGAAATGTGAGCTTACGTAGTTTTGTATGATATATGAATGATAACATGTATAAGAAAAGTGATGTATCAGGTCCCTAGTTGGTTAGAGATGCCTTGGTGATGAATTTGCTTTCACTGTATTAAAGTGCCAACAAAGCAAACACTCTTGCACCTTGGCCTGCTACCTTGGTCGCCAGCTGTGTGTCAGAAGTTTATGGTTTGAGTTTCTGATTGAAAAACAGAAGCTAGGCTTGTGTTGGTGTGAGGTATGTAAGCCGACTGCCGTTTTGCCTTGTCCCAGAGTCCTGGGTCCCCAGTCTCCAACCGCTAATGAAGTCAGTGAGCCGCTAATCATTGGGCAGCAGCTTATTATTCTGTGCATCCTAACGTGCCGCGCTGGATACTCTAGAAGAGCTTTTTATCTGGCTGTCAGAATCATTTTAACTTTAGGGCACTATGGATTTGATATTGAGACTCAAATTGGGTAACAAAATGCTCAGAGCAGGGACATCTACAGTGTCAGTAAGTCAGTTTGCACATCTCTTTATATAACCCCTTTGGCATGCTTGGAGGC
Source organism: Stomatorhinus ivindoensis (assembly GCA_019775895.2). Lineage (NCBI taxonomy): Eukaryota > Metazoa > Chordata > Actinopteri > Osteoglossiformes > Mormyridae > Stomatorhinus > Stomatorhinus ivindoensis. The sequence continues at coordinate 16,686,068 of JABFEB020000113.1, forward strand.
AGTTTGCACATCTTTTTATATAACCCCTTTCGCACACTTGGACCTCATCGTCACAGATTTTAATGAAGCTTGGCATGCTGATTTGGTCAAAGGAGTAACCCATGGAACTGAAATTGCACATGTCTTGGATCAATATTAAGGGAGATTGAAGCTAACAAAGTTTGGACTTTTTTGGGGGGGGGGGTGCGGGGGTCTCTATGATTTTTACTGGTTGTATCCCCCTTAATATAAGTTGCGCAGGAATGGTTCTCATATAATTTTAAAGTTCTTTTCCAGCTCTGTTCCCAAAATTAAAAATTATTTTATGCTACGTAATATACGAGGTCCAAAAGTGTGCTGATTTGACACGATTACCCAAATCCTCAAAATTCACATTTAAATTTACATGTTAGAAATACTTAGCATTTTGTCAGCATTATGGATGTGACATAAAATGGATCTGTGCATGGATCTTGCCTTTTAATTTCATTTGTGTTATTTTACTACGGCGGAGTTCTCCTCACAACGTAAGTGCTGATGAGATGTGACGACCTGCACGTATCATTTGGGCCGTTCTGGCCGTCACCACCAATCAGGCCACCTTGGTATTGGCGAGTGTCGTAACGCGCTTGATAAAGAGCTTCGCTCATCTGACCCCAGTTTAAGAGCAGAGCGGCAGCTCAGCCTTCTGCCACATTGCAAAAAACGAACCGTGTTTGCATTCTCATTTTTTTATTGTATTATTTTTATAAACACAACTTTTTTTTTTTGATTGTATTATTTTGTATATGCACAATAAAATTGCTTTGATGAATGTCATGTGATATGTCATTGGAAAAAGATTAGGTATTACACAAGCAAGTAGCTAGCTGCAATCTACAAAACAAAAAGCACATCCCATAATTTTATAACACCATAGGTGGAGGGGTAATAGTGGATCAGATCTTCTTTTTCCAGCTGTCACCTTTGAGGAAAATGCGTGAAAATGCATTGCATTGCATTCTCAGAGGCTTCTTGCCACAGTGGCAGTCAAATTTGGTTCTCCACTGTAGGACACACGTTCTTTTTAATTGCAGTGCCATGACTAGAGCAGTTCTATGGTAACTGTAGATTAGTGATTTAGGGACTCTGGGATTTCTTGAATAATTTCTCTGTACAGAATAATATACATGTGTAACGTAGGTCGGGAATAATTGGAATGTATCAATATACATTTCAGTTGAATTCTTGCCCAGAAGGGAGTTAAAAAGATTCATTAATCTTCTATAACTGCTTACTGTTGCAAAGGTGTAAGAAAAAAAATGTGTCCTGGATAATCTGTACGGTAGATATGGAAGCAATGCTGTTTGCTGTATGAGCAAAGGACTTCAAAGTATAGTGCTTGTCAGTTGCAGATTTAAGAAAAGATTTGCTGGGGAGGTGATTGTGAGGGTGCAAAACAAACATGTTAAACAAACAGAATAAAAGAAAACAAGAATGTATTGTGCTTTTCAAATAAGTCAATAAATAAATTTTGTGTGGTTTTCCTTAGAAGACAAAACCTGTCCGGTTCGTATTGGTAGGTTTCTGTAAAATTTTTTGTAATAGTCTGATTTATTCCTCCAGGGTTCTTGCTGAACCTAAAAAGAAGGAATAACTGCCTTTGGTGGCTCTTGTTCTATCTGTTCCATCAGATCAAGTGCAGTCTTGGGGGTTGTTATCGTGTTGAGAGATGAGTTTCTTTGCTAGCACATCATTTTCCATGATAAATCAAAATCTTTTTCTTTCTTAGTAATTCCTTGATTTTGGCCAGTTCCCCCAGTACAGTGTTCTGAAACACACCCCAGACCCTGACATTTTCTTTTGTGATTCACAGAAGGCCACTGAGTAGCTATATGTGCTACTTCTCCGTACTTGAAAATGACCAGGTACCTTTGGTCCTTGTGGTTAGTGGGGTGGTGCATGTGGAGCAGGTGTGTAACTGTCACTCAGTGGCTTGACTTCTCATGCAGATAAGGGTCCTGGGTCTCTATGGATTGAGGAAGACCAAAGATCTGACACTGGAATTTTCTGCTTTAATATCTGCCAATAATGTCATAACTACCAGTAACATGATAATTTTTCCATTCTTAATGTACTAAAAGTTGGTAATGTAGTAACTGGAAAATAATTGCACAGTAGCCTCTGTGATAAAAACCTGTTATTTTAATAATGTGGGGACCATTTTTTGAATAAGGGGACTGACTAAAATGCTAAAAGTCTGGTATTTTGTTTGGTTGCCTATGGTTAAGGTTAGGGCTGGGTAGGTGTTAAGGTTGTCATTGTTGGGATTAGGGTATTGCCCATAGAAATGAATGGAGAGTCCCCACAAAGATATGAGTACAGGTGTGGGTGTATGTGAGTGCGTACATGCTCGCGTGCGTATATGTGCGTGTGAGCATGTGAGTGTGCATAGGGCTTTTATGTTCATCCTGTGCAATGAGTTTCCTGTCGGTATTCTGGTTTCATCTCACGCTCCTAAGCGGTGCAGTTCATTTAAATAGTATAGAGTGATCCCCCGCCTATTGTGGAAGATACGTTCCAGACCCATCAGCGATAGGTGAAAATCTGCTATATAGAAAGACCATATAAATAAATTTTTTTTTATAGTTTAAGCCTTAAATACCCCTCACTCGTGCTTTAAATACAGCGAGTGGCTTAGTGGGCTAACCTTGTCTGCCTGTAATCAGAAGGTTGTTGGTTCAGACCCAGCCTCAGCACGTCTGCGGGTCCCTGGGCGAGGTCATAACCCCCTGCTCCCTGGGCGCCACTACGGGTGGCTGCCCTTTGCTACCAGCTTACTCTACAAAGAGCAAGTTGAGGGAGGCTCAAAGACAATTTCCCCCCGGGGCTCAATAAAGTATTGATAATTAAACTTATTTAAACACACTTTGTAAGCACATATGATATGAGGATGCCAGACTAAGGATATGAATAACATACTAATATGTTATATATATATATACCCACACACATTGCAGAGAACTGTGATACATCAGGGAAAAATCCGCGGTATAGCTGATGGGCGGTAGCTGAACCGCAACATAGTGGGGGAGGACTGTATCTACATGGGGCAGGAGCCCAATCCACAGTATACCCTAGTGTTACCCTGTGTTTACCACGTTTATCTTTATTCAGCAAAACTCAGGAAGTAACAGTTGTCTACAAAATACCACACATTTTGTGTTTTCCCCATAGAGGCAATTAAAGTAGAAAGAAATTATTATAATAATTATTATTTGTAGTAGTAGTGCATGCAGGAATGAGCATACTGTAAAGATGAACAGAACTGCCCCATAACTGCCCCATAACCGCCTCATAACTGCCTCATAACTGCCCCATAACTGCCCCATAACCGCCCCATAACTGCCCCATAACCGCCTCATAACTGCCCCATAACCGCCTCATAACTGGCCCATAACCGCCTCATAACTGCCCCAACAGAAAAACAATCAAGCAAACAAATAAACAAGCAAAGATGTATAAAACCAATAACTGCTAATTGAACCAAATTGGGAACACTGGTGTTTGAGATCTCACTGGATAGTGAATTGGGGTAAGAAAGAGCAATTTGAATGTGTTGGACATTAGTGTTGGGGCTGGGTAAATGTTTTCAGCTGATTAACCTCATTCCTGAATGGTCTGTCGTGCATCGACGCAGAGGCTGATTGGCAGGTAGCCGCACATATGGCCTGCGATTTGGCCACAGGGGTTTGACATGTTTGAAAGTTTCTTAGTGAATTTAAAGCGTGACGGTGCAGCAGGAGATGTACTGAAACGGGCGGCCGCGGCGCAGAGTGGATGTCGTCTGTGGACGTTGATAGCGCAGCCGTCAGCCGTCTCCAGCAACCTGATAAGCGAGCAAAGAGGAGCTCGCGCCTCACAGGCTGACGATAAGGGGGCTGTGAGCGGCCCGGGGGGGGGGGGGCGTGTGTTAGTGTCAGCGACTGTGAGTGTCACTGTCTAGTTTCAACGGAACAGCTAACAAAGTTTAAATAAAATGTGACATCAGTGGAAAAAACAAGAAACTTCAGTTAGTCTAAATGAGGTCTCATCCTTGCCTTTGACTCATAAGCCTATAAATTTGCTTTTTGACTTTTGTACAAGCCTAAATGTATTAAATTTTGAAGAGCTAAATCCTTGCAAAGAAAGAGGACATAGGGATTTGCCCTTAATGCTCGGGGATGGATCATTTCAGGATCCTGTATCACCAGTCAAGTGTATAAGCAGGAAAGTTAGGGTGTGGAAACATAGACATGAACCTTAGGTCTGCATTTGGGGCCGGGACCACCGGACGCAAGGGAATCTGGGCATATGCTGGTAATTCTAGAGGAGAGGCAAAACATTAAGTACAGTACTGTAACAGAGTGTTTCCCAACCCAGTCCTCGGGGATCCCTGGATAGTCCATGTTTTTGCTTCCTCCTAGCTCCCAGCCAATCAGGAACACCGAATACCTGGTACAGGTGCACTGGGAGCTGAGAGGAAGTGAAAACGTGGACTGTCCAGGATTCCCTGAGGACTGGGTTGGGAAACGTGGCTGTAACAGACATCCAGTACCCTGCAGCAAATAATGTAAAAATAGAACACTATAATAGAATGAGTGCCGTAAAATTTCATGGAAAAATAAGGCATGAATTGCAGCATAAAATCAAGATTGGGGCAGTCACAAACAATGGGAACTGGGAAAGCCAGCATCTGAAGCTGCTACGAGATTGTGTTGTATAGTACAATACATATAAGCATAATATATTTACTTTTGGCACAGTACAGGTACTATATCTGTATTGTCTGCTTATTGTAGCTGTCCATATACATTTCTGCATGCATACTGTGTTACAGTGGGGTCATTATACGGCTGGCAGAGCTGCCCGTTCTGCTGCGCTGGTTACACTAAGCGATACGCCCACCAATGTCCTACTACATCCGCTTTCAGGCGTCTCTCCTCAGTCTGTCATTTACTATGGACCTCGGATGTAAATGCGATCGGTCAGTGGGGGGGGGTGTTTGCTTTGCTTTGCTTTTACACAACTGACTAGCATGCAGGGCTTCCCCTGGTCTGGTTACCGGGAAACCAAGACAAGGGGCATCTCAACGAAATGGCTGGCAGGGGAGACTGGTGAGAGCCAGGGAAGCCAATGGTAATGCAGGGCCGCTGTCACCTGACTCCCTGCCTCAATGGGTGTCACCTCAGCCCCTCCCCGGATACGCATGCAAACCGCAGGTCGGCAAGTAACTGAATGGGAGCCAAACCACTGGCGTGATCAGGGAGCAGGGTGGTAAGGCGGGGTTTGAGGTTCGTGTTGAATACGAGGAAGTGATTTGCTCCAAAAAGGCAGAGTATTAATGCCTGTTGAGGTATAACTACAACTCTCATTCACTGATTACTCAAGCAGAAGCTTGAAGAATGAAATTTTAAGTTTCGTTAATGGAGCAGTTGGTTATAGAGCTGTTCAGAGGCAGTTCTGACATCCTGATGCCCTGCTAGATGGAGCCTTAGGAAGATAATAAGACGCTGGACCAGCAGCGAGAGGATCTTGCTTTGAGGGAAGCTTCTTACATCACTGGACTGGGAGGCACATCCTCCCAGCTCTGCGGGGGCTTTGTACTTCAGGGCAGAAATGGGCAACCATGAGAGTAAATCTGACACTTCACAAAACATATGGACCATCTGAGTGCCATTTGTCACAGGTAATGTAACAGAAAATGCAGAGACTGAATACTGATGTCACGAGAAAAGGTACCAGGATGCTAAAAGTGTAGTTTCCATATTTTTAAATATATTGTGCATTTTTTGTTTTAAGCTTTATATGAGTAAATTTAACAATACTTATACTTAAGGTAAATTTATGTGTCTGGGGTTAACATAATGGTTTACTATTAGAGAGCTCTATGGGTATTTGCTGAAGATAATGTCTTGTGAAGTTGAGTGAGCGAATATGAAAGTTAAGAGATTTGATTTAATGAATTAAATGTGCAGGTTTGGATGCTTGGAAGGATTTAATTGCATTTAATTACATGACAGGGAGACTTAACTTGGCTGTACAGCGTAGCTATTAAATAGTCACTTTTGATGTAAAAGATGCACTTGGAGTTTGTAGGTCTTGCATGATGACAGCAGCGTTTTATGTAAATTTGCCAACTGGCAGATTTTCTGGGATTGGATTTGGGTTTGGACAATTGATCTGTTTACTGACTCTTGCCCAATATATATTTCAGATGAATGTTAACAGAAAGTTTAATGAAATGACGATGAATTATGGAAAGACTCATCAATGAGCATCATCGGGGTTAGGGGTCTCAGATACGGGGCATTCACAGTACTGAGTCATTCTGAAGTTAATTCATGAATTAAATATTTAACAAGCCGTTTTTTCTGCATGGGGCACTTGATGAATTTCTGCATATTTTCTTCGTTGTTGCGTTTGTCATCAGAAAGGCTGCGGCGTGGTTGGAGTGTGCAGAGTTTATAAGTAATCGCCGGTGAGCTGGTGTTGACGTACAGGAGACGCCTGGGTAGTTTCTGTTAATCATACGGTCGTGGGTCAATGGCCAGTTCACTGGTGGAAATTTCCCAGTAATTTTCCAGAATTCCCCTGGTGCTGTGAGCGTCAAACCAAGTTCCTGTCTGTTTCATTGTGACTTTGATGTATAAGCTTCAGAAAATGAATTTCATTCAGTCAGGCAAGTAATAAGGTAGTTTTATTTTATTGTATTTTATTGGTTAACCGCAAATTTTTTTATCTCATCTAAACTAATTATTATATTTTACCTTCAGGTGATGTTTCAAAATCACCTGCAGTATAGGGCACAAGGGAGAGGCACGGGTCTTTGTGGGGACCTGAAAAATGGTCCCATGAATATCACCATAACAGGTTTTTATCACATTGTGGGGACATTTAGTCCCTGCCATGTAATATAAACATTAATACACACACAAACACACACAGGGGCAGCTGTGAGACACCTGTTAGCCTGGGAAGAAACTCACATGACGCAGGGAGAATGTGGAAAACCTTGCAGGATGACACCAGAGGTGGGTTCACAGCCCTAATCTTGCAAGATGACACCAGAGGTGGGTTCACAGCCCTAATCTTGCAGGATGACACCAGAGGTGGGTTCACAGCCCTAATCTTGCAGGATGACACCAGAGGTGGGTTCACAGCCTTAACCTTGGGGCTTTGCGATGACAGTGCTACCTACTGACCTCTTAAACACCACGGGGCAGCAAAACTTACAGGTAAATGGAATATTAGCACTTGCAAAAAACTTGCAAAAGATCAGGACAATGGATTAATGCACTTTCAACATACTGGCAGGTAGTTTGTCCGCATTTCTCTGAAAGTGTTGGAAATTTGTGTCACTTTAAAAAATGTAATTGAATTCTGTATTTTGTTTGCGCAATTGAAAAAATGACAGAGCTGAAACGACTTAAATTCTAAAATGTTTTTAAGCAAGTGGGCGGGGCTATGCAGTATTCTGTAACATCATAGCTTTTGAAGTGATGTGAGTCATGAGGTTAGTGGATGTCAGTTTCATATTCATGTCATTTTAGATGTAAAATTAGCATATAGCTGCAAATAGTTGATGGGAATTTTCTGTTGCGCTTCATGTGCCCTGGATTAATATGTTGCACTTCGATCATTTGAATAATACTCTTATTAGGTTTGTTTGGAAGATGTTGTACAGATCTTGCCCCAGTACCATTCACACTTGGACCTGGGTATTCACTGGAAGTTCGGCCAGGCTGCACCTCCGCCTAGTCGACTCTGACAGCTGTGTGATTCTGTGTGCCTTGTCGACAAAAGCATCTGTTAAATAAATAAATTTCCATCTTTCTTTTCATTTAGAAAATTTCAGACATATCTTTGGCCTTTTGTTAGAGTTAAAGAGCTAGACCCTTATTCACAGTTACTCCAGCAACTGGTTGGCCGTAAGCAGCTGGCTGACCCACGCTAAGCGACTGGCTGTAAGCGGCTGGCTGACCCGCGCTAAACGACTGGCTGTAAGCGGCTGGCTGACCCGCGCTAAGCGACTGGCTGTAAGCGGTTGGCTGACCCGCTAAAAGTGACTGGCTGTAAGCGGCTGGCTGACCCTCACTGATCTACTAAATAAATGAACATCTCTGTGCTTCTTCAATGATCAGTATTTTTCTGCATTTGTCATCAACAACTTCCTGTATGCGTTATGATGTAATTGACGTATTTTACATGGTTGGCATTTTGTTGCAATCGCGTGGTGAGTGAAGGTTCACGCAGCCTTTGCCATTTGGCACTTATTTTTCAGACCTCTTCAAAGCTTCCAAACCTCTCACATAAATGCATCCCACACTCTCCTCTTACCGCCTGTCTGCCTTTGGCTTCTCACGCTTAATCCCCATCTTCTAATGGTAAGTGAATTGTAGCCTTCTTTATCTTATTTTATTGGCCAGATTTTGAGTAAGCATATAAAGTCATTTTATTATAATGTGAAGCGCTGGTTTCATGAAATTAAGTCTAATTAATTAAGTATAATGTATGCTCTTTTAAACAACATCAACACCAAAATGCTTACCATACTGGTGTATGACCAGTATCTTGAGTGATTTTGCAAAGAAAGAGCATGTTTTATAATTACTGTGCCTCACTTGTTAGCCCCCGGGCAGTATGGTGGGGGTAGCGAGGCAGGGTGAGGGTTTGAATCCCCTCTGTGTGTGTGGAGTTTACTTTTTACCCTGCGATGTGGGCATCTTCTGTGTGCTTCCATGTTCTACTCGCAGTCCAGTGATGGGTATCTAGGCTAATTAGCATTTCTCAATTTCCCTTAGTGTTTCTTTGCTTTTGTGTAAGTGTGTATGCTGAGAGGAACAGTCTTTAGGCCTGATGAGGCGATAGGATGGATGGATGGATGGATGGATGGACGATTGACCAGTTGGCAACTTTTACTCTTCATAACGCATGGATCTACATCCTTAATGTTTTTTTTGAGTAAATTCGGTGTGGAAGGTGAAAATTTGTAACTGGAGACACTGTTCGCATTACAGGACATGGGAAAAATTACTACCTTTTCTAAACCAACACAAATTCACTCAAATGAAGTTAATTGCAGTTGGCTGAATTGCTAAAGCACGTTCCATGAAATCTTCCATGTTTTTTTTTTCAAAACAACAAACACAAAATCCAATTTTCAAACTACACTCATAAAATCTTTGGCTCGTCTAGCAAAATCTACTCAAAGTCTACTCACAACTATTTAGTCTTTGCTCAAAACCAATCACTGTATTATATCACACACAAAGCTAGTCAATACATAAACACCACTGAGTGTTCGATATACACTATAGCAGAAAATAGAAAATAGTCCGAGCCAAAACTGATCCCCCCCCCCCTTGTAGAGAAACATGTTTACAGTGGATATGGAAGGTTTTGCATGTAAAATTGGACACCGGTTGCACAAGACGATTGTTAAAAAAAAAAAAGCTTGTTTAGCAAAAATGTTTGTTTACAAATGCAGAGTGTTTCCCTCATCTTCCGACAGACAGGTGGTACGTTGACATGGGCTTACATCAGAAAGGGACAATCGCTCTGCCTTTTAGGTGTGAGACTGTGACTGAGGGATGTGTGTGAGGCTGGGATCCACATCCCGCCATACAGTACTGTACTTTACCTCAGCAATATCATAACACTGCACTGTGCCTTAGGTAGCACAGCCCTGCTAAGTCTGTGGCCGGCCAAAATTTTTCACATATTTTTTTTTTTGGTTGTATCTGCGAGTCGTTGTTAGTCTGTATACATAAAACAGTTTGTAATGTCTGCAGTACAGTAAAATTCAGTCATAACGCACTTCAGGGGACCTGGCAAAACAGTCCGTTATATCCAGAGTTGCTGTATACCCAGAACACAACTACAGGACACCATTTACTCATGTCACACCTCAGCAGACACACTTGTGGTATAGATTATTATATTGTACATGTAGTAATCCAACTTTATTTGACCAGATGTGTGACTATTAATAATCCCGACTCCGTATCGCCTATTACGGGATTTTACTGTACTCCACACTCCCAAAAAGGTACTTTTAAAGGACAAATGTTATACAACTGCCTAACTAATGTCAAGGAAGGATAGTAATTCGGCCTCATCATCATGTTTCAGTCAGGGTTTAGAGCGTCACCTACATCACAGACAATGTTCTCAACTGCCGTGAAACGGGGAAGGAGTCTTCTGCTGTGACACATTCATACCTTGATATTGAAATTCCCCTCCGCTCTGATACTTGCACTTTCATCAAGCACACATTCTTTGTTAAAGTCCCTCATTGGCGTTTTGACACGCTTAGAATCTTGTGTTAACAGTTTTCAGTCACTGTGTTTTAATGATGATATTGTGTGCAAGTTATATGTATCTTCTCCGGTCTGTTTCCATTTTGCCGGAACGCTCGCCACGTCACATGTATTATGATGAATACAGGTCTTGTGTTTGACGGTTTTATTCCAGGAATTGGGTTTAGTGTTTTAGCGATTCAGAAGAACTGTAAGTGAGCCATGTTTGCAGGGTGTCCATCTACGAGAGGAGAAAACACCAGTCCTTAGCATACAGATAAGAGATTTTACCTAAATTTTAATGGTGCTAGTAGATTGAAACATGCTGTTAAGCACCAGTAGCATGGGGTTCGGGCTGGATAGGGGTTAAGGACGTCATGTTGGGATTAGAGTTTTCCCCATAGAAATGAATGGAGAGTCCCCACAAAGATATGATTACAATCCTATGTGTGTGTGTGTGTGTGTGTGTGTGTGTGTGTGTATTTCTGTACATAAAACAGTTAGATGTTCACTTGTGTTTCAGATTTACAAAACTCCTGACCATAATTACTCATCCTAAACATTTTAGCTGCTTCTTTTGTTTCCTTGTTTCATACTGCTTGGCTGTTTTAGCCGAGTATACGGCCCTAGGCTGGAGTGCACCCTGCATAGGTTACCAGTCACTTATAACCTGTATACCTTAGCATAAAGGCTTTCTTTTCTGGAGGTTCTTACGTGGAAGTTGGTGCAGAGATGTAGGGGAATACAGTGCTACAATGCCATTGGCTGATTGGCGCGTTTCTGCGTATGAACCTTCCAGCTCGAGCCCTGACCTCCCGCTCTGGACTCTCTCTGCAGGTGGATGTGACCGCTGGTAGACGTGGAGATGTCGACGGGCTCTCTGTTCCATCAGAACGGTGGTGTCTCCAGCTGTCCCTGCGACCCGAAGCAGAGTGGGGCGGCATTGAAGGTGTACCTCTACTACAGCAGTCAGGCTGAGGCAGAACGCACCCCCCTTTCGTACCCCCCCGGGAAATATGTGGCTGAGGATCTCTGCATTGATGCAGCCAAGGAGTGCGGTAGGTAGTCTCTGCGGGGGGGTTGGGGGTGGCTTGGCGATCGGCGAGTGAAATATCGCCGTCGTGCTCTATTTGTGGCAGACCGCGTTTCAATGTCCCAGTCTGTCTGACATCAAGTAAAAAAACTAGCGACACATTTAGACCCATAAAATCTTGCCAAACGAAATTCATGGTTTGCTCTGTCAACCTGTGTTCCTCTGAGTCTGCTGGTGATGGAATCTGATCTTCTCTAGATTCTGCGTTTGCACTTTGGCTATGTAAAGCCAAGCTATGTCGAACCTAGGCACACTGCGCTCTCAGGTGTTTTCAGCGGAAAATAACCACAAATAACCACAATAAAAGAACATGAGTGAAAATTTTGTTTTGAATCACGTACTTCGTTTGAACATTTAGATTACCATAGGTGGAGCATATTCTATCGAGGTTCCATGTCATCACAGAGTTGAGAATATGCTTTAGATACAGATGCTGTGCTCTGTGTAAAGGCAGGACAGATTTTTTTCTGAGGTGAAAGCAGCCCGATTGTCCTCACTGCATGGGGTACAATAAAAACATCGCCATGGCTTCACCCTGACCTTTTCTAAGGAGTGAATTTGGGGATTTCCCCCCCCACCCCGCTGTCATTTATTTTTTTATTTTTTTGCTCCATCTTCGGTTGCCCACTCCATCAGTTTCGGCCCGAAACGTACATTTTTTTCCGCTGTTTATGTTGCTGGTGCCCTGATGTCGTAGGGCTGCAGTCAGACTCCTCTCAGGCCGCTCTCCACTTCCTGTGCAGTTTTGCTACCACATCCTGTTTTGCATCCTCTTTTTCTCTTGCTTCTCTCAGTCATGTGCTACCATGCACTTCTGCACCCTGCTGCTCTTTAGTCCATAACTGCCGTTTTCTTTCTCTGTTCCCGTGTCCCACCCCCCGCCCAGGAAAGGCATTATGGCAGAAAAACATTGTGCTGAAGGCTGAAGTGTTTCAGTTTCATCCCTATTTAAGCTGCGTGGGCTTGTCTCCATGACTTTCCTGTCCGTACAAAACCCATTCGGGCTGATGCAATGCACTGGGTGCAGTCGCTTATTGCATAATGATAATTCTGGTAACTAGAGTGCTAGTTCTTTTACCTTTTATAATGTCATAATATTTGATAGACACAAAGATGATCTGACCATTTCTCGCTTAGCATCTACCCTGATTAGCAACCATTCACGAAATACAGTTATAAATACAACATTAAGAAATCCATTTTCCAACCAGTGCACGCATTTACAACGACATTTCATACCCTGATCCAGAGCGAGTGAGATCATTGAAGCAGATTGAACAAAATTTTGATAAAAATGTCCACTTTATAAAGCATTAAACTAACTGAGTATGGGTGGCTGAAGTGAAGTCGCAGTCCTGTCTAGGTTGGTATGATGTTCACTTAGTGACCATTTCGCTTAAAGACCCGGCCGTTGGAGTGCAACTCGTTCTCTAAAAGGTAGTTGTATTCATGAAAGTCTCCATGTCAATGACACGCTTGTTCTGGGAGCAGTTACGGATCTGAGTCTCTTTACGCCTAGATGTGGCGCCCATGTACTGCAGCGTGTTCGCGCTGATGAGAGAGGCCGACCAAATGTGGTTCGCGCCGAATCACGTCTTCCACGTGGATGAAACGACTCATGTGGACCTGGTGTTCAGAATCCGGTGAGGTTAATCTGAGAAAAGCACGAATAATATTCCAAATAAGTAGTGTTATACTTTGGGGGAGCTTATGGCAGAGAATTGAAGTGACCTTTTAGTTGTTTTATCCCGAGGGCTTCAGAAATCGATACAGTCGTATGTCACTGTTTTAATAAAATTTGGTGTCGCTTAAGGTATTCTTTGGTTTGTTATGGTCCGTATGAAATCCAACCACGACACAGTCAAAGGGTCAACCTCTATAACCCTTCATCCCTCTTCCACACAGCTACTACTTTCCTGGTTGGTTTACTAATGACCCCTCCGCTGCGTGTCGATATGGGGCCACCAAGGGCTCGGAGACGCCCGTGTTGGACGAGTGTGTCATGGCCTACCTATTCGCCCAGGTGAGAGAATTGCCGTGCCCCCACATGCCGGAAGGCTCACGTTTGCCACTGCTTCATTTACTATTCAGTCGCTTTATGTTACTCTTTCACTGCGATTTTACGTCACCTCCACTCTGGATGTATACTGTAACTTTAATCTTATAACTATATTAGAGACCTTCAGAGCCAAAAGTAATAGTGACGCTTCCCGGGTTACGACAGTCTGTGTTACGAGAACCTGGTTCTTGCCTGTGATTGTTGTGCATTGTTTACAGAAAATAAATGAATTTCGAAAATCTGAATTCCATTTCAGTGGTTTGCAGCTAGACAGACGGCAGAATGACTGAATTGTCTGAATTATATGACAGACGTAATACTGCCCTGTCTTTGTGAGTTTGTTTATGCTGTGGGCTTGATATGGCTTTTAATTACTTGTGAAGGCCAAGCCTCTGCTGGAAATCAAATTGAGTCTCGGGTCCATGTTCTCAGTTAGATAAATGGTCTCTAGCATGCAGTTGCATAATTTTCTCTCAGTGTGGTGTAAACATGGGGTCACTGATGTAAAACTGATGGAAAGAGTTTAAGAAAGTATAAACAATGATGCCTGACGAGACTTTCTAAGCCATCATTTGCATTATTTTTTCACTCCCGTGTTTTCAGTAATGGGCATTAAAAGCAACACTGTGTTCATCTTGCCGAATTGTGCTCTGTTCCGTTATATGTTTTTCAGTTTATTGCAGTCCAAACGTGCTTCACGCTGTTTTTAACATTCATGCTGGATATCAGGCAATACATTAAACAGCTGATACATGTATGAATGTTAATGGCATTAAATTATTATGATACCTTTGTTTCTGGCGAAACCTCTATTATTATTATTATTAAGGTTGGGGGGGGGGGGATGTTCTGACAGCCTTTATAGAAACATTTTCATTTATAAGGCAAATTTAAACGTCAAATTTAACAATATATTAACATCTTAAATATATAAACAAATACGAAGCACATAACACTATTAAAGTTATAGTAATAATAAACACCGACTTCTAACTTCAGCAATTTTTTATTATAAATATTATATCTGTTTTATCTGGCAAAATATGATGGTACATCCCTCTACATTCAGGTAAATCCTGGGCTTCACCGGATGCTTCCTTAAATTTGAAGCAATTCCCCCGTTATGACACTTGACAGCTCAGGCAAGTAGCACCAGAATGAAGCACCCTAACCTGCACTGCAGTAGGGTTTGGTACATACCAATCGCATCAGAGCCATTGCTATATTGGCACTGTGTCTTGGTATTCAACCCTATTTCTGCCCGGATTTCACAGGATTTGACAGTGACTGTTGTTCTGCCTGACAACATTCTTGTAATACTGGAATACAGAAACATTGATTCATTACGTTATGGCAGGGTCTACAGTGCAATAATGAGTAGGGCATATTGCATTTTGAACACAGCCAACAAATCTAACTTCATTGTGAGCCAAGATTATCATTTACATTTTTTATATGAACGTTGGAATTTTCTGTAATCATAACCTTCTCAGCTATGTGGAAACCAGTGACGTTGTTGCCGTTGGGGAGAAGATCTAAGCTATAATGGCCATAAAAGGACACCCACAGTAGAAGGTTTTATTGCCACCACAGGCCATGATAACGGAGATTCACTTCAGGATTTTTTTTTTGGATTTGGAGAATGACTCACTAACACCATCTAGTAAGATGAACGTTTTGATTAAAGTATTAAGCTCAAGAGGATTAAAGCATATTTTTTATATTTTTCACGTAATATTGCCCAATCCCATATTGGTTAGTCCCAAAATACCAAGATAATGGTTAAGTTACTTCATTCACATGTGTACTGCTTGCAATACCAGCAGAAGGACGGGTTGCATAATTTAATTTTGGAAATATTTACACTATGATTTAAATTAAGTCAGTTTGGAGGCAAATTA
Source organism: Stomatorhinus ivindoensis (assembly GCA_019775895.2). Classification (NCBI taxonomy): domain Eukaryota; kingdom Metazoa; phylum Chordata; class Actinopteri; order Osteoglossiformes; family Mormyridae; genus Stomatorhinus; species Stomatorhinus ivindoensis. Next base: position 16,701,419 of record JABFEB020000113.1, read on the forward strand.
AGAGAATCTTATAATATTCCGTGGAAACCAGTGAGTCTTTTTCGTGATGCCGTTCTCGTCTTGAGTAAAATTTGGACTCCGTGACGAATTGCTCAGTAGTAGAGAAGTATGATATTGCAAAGGATGGATTTGTCACTTCTTTGAAAGGGGATCATATTATTTTGACAAATATCTCTGTAGCCGTTGGCATTCCCTCACAGAATGACCTGTAAGGCTCTGAATGGGCTGACTGATTTTGTCTGTTTGATTGTACTGCTGGCTGTAAAAGATGAGTAAGTGGCTCATGTGGTTTATCAGGTGTTTTTTGTCCTCCACATTAACTCTGACATTTAGCGTGTTTGCCGAGTTTGCAGTGATAAGGAAATAAAATGAGACTTGGAATTCAACTCAAAGGATATACTACTGTAACTAAATGATCTAAAACCTTATATTTGCGTTAAGTGAATGTTTTTGTGTCTGGCTTTCCATTGAATTGAAAGAAAACCCCTCTTTGAATCTTTTCTCATTGTAGTGGCGGACCGACTTTGTGAGTGGCTTATTTGAGCTTGCCATCAGTCACGAGACCCAGGAGGAGTGCTTAGGTATGGCGGTGTTAGACATGATGAGGATAGCCAAGGAGAGAGAAGTGTCTCCTCTGGACGTCTACCACGGCATGAGGTAAGGGAGCTAGGAGAAGATGTTTATCAGGGATTTTTCATCCCCACTTGATTTGCTTGTTTGTGTGTTTGTTCTTTTCCCAGTTGACGGTGGTTTGTGTGTTCTTTTCCCAATTGACTACGGTCTGTTTGTCTGTTCTTTTTCCAGTTAACTATGGGCTGTTTGTACTAATGATTCCTTCCAGTGTTTTAAACCAAACCAAACTTACTGGAAACGTTACAGTTCATTTACAAACTGTTGTAACACTTGCCTTGAGGGGTACTTGAATAGTAACTCAGTTACTACTGAAGTACAAATCATGAACAAATTTGCTACTTGAGATAAAACATGTGTCATGATTCATTAATGATGAACAAACGTATCTCACTTGTGTTCATTATTTTCTCCATCAATAGCTTCCTAAACATGTGACATCCAATGACAAATAAGTGGTATGAGGAGTGTATAATTGATGGCAACTACAAAAGAAAGATTAATTGCATTTAAATTGCCAAATACAATTAGATTTTTAGGAATACAGAGAATAAAGATGGCCATATTTGATTAATAGTAATATCTTCATCAAATAAATAAATGTAGCATAAAAGTCAGTGGCTAAGGCCTTAGCAGTGTGTTGAGCTGCTTATAATTGAGCCTGGCCTCAGCAGTACAGGCCTTAGCAGTGTGTTGAGCTG
>JABFEB020000113.1:16714494-16735624 GCA_019775895.2 Stomatorhinus ivindoensis
CATACCTAGACTATGAGCTACTGGCTGAAAGCGATATGCTGCCGAACCGAAGCCGGGGTTTTGGCTTTTCTGGTGCTTTTGAGAACCATGAGCCTGCTCAGTTTGAAGAGAGGCATCTGATTTTCCTGCAGCAGCTTGGCAAGGTAGGTAATCCCAAGCCCGTGTCTGTCACGCGTGCCTGTGTGCTGGGCGCTGGCTTCCCATACATGAATTTCTGCACACTTGAAAGCAGGTTGAGGTGGTAGCATAAGGATTTTGGTGACGCCATTCGCGAATCCTCAAGTTTCATGGTTCCGATTCCTAGGGTAACTTCGGAAGTGTGGAGATGTGCAGGTACGACCCTCTGCAGGACAACACTGGCGAGGTGGTAGCAGTGAAGAAACTGCAACACAGCACAGCCGAGCACCTGCGTGACTTTGAGAGGGAGATCGAGATCCTCAAATCCCTCCAGCATGAAAACATTGTCAAGTACAAGGGAGTTTGCTACAGTGCAGGTAGCAGGAAATCACTTTCCCATAATTCTTAGCAGGGGAGAATTTATGTTAGACTCAAGCCTTACAAACTGTTTGCATTGGTCATAATGTTGGATCTTTTTAAAATACAGTGGGATCCCCATATCAATGATAATTTTGGTTTCAGTCATCCGTGAATTAACACAGTCCAAAAGATTTTTTGGAAAATTCCTGAAATAAACTATTCAAAATTTCAAGCCACGCCCCAAGTACATGCTGTAACATGGTGAAATCCACCAGCCCAGTTGCACCCAGTACAGCACATCTCCCATTATTCCCATAGCCACACTTCCCAGCAGGACTCCCACCCAGTCTGCCTTTAGCGTTTTCACAAATCACATTCTTCTTGCATTATCGCAGTGTCTGTGTTATAAAAAATGTATTAAAAGCACGATTTTCATTGCTCAGTCATCCCTTGATAAATTTTACACTACCAGTCAAAAGTTTTTGCACACACTTAGATTCTCTACATTTGCATGTTATTTTTTTAACATTTACTAGAAATACTCATAATTTTCTTTGCTAACAAATATATTTACCGTTTGTTCACCATTTGAATACATTTATTAGCAGGAAAATCATATATCTTTGATTCATCAAAATAACCTCCTCTATTACACCAGTGAAAATTTGCCAGAGTTTGTCATTTCAGGGTTAAACCTCCAAATAAAATCCTGCCAGACATTTCTCTAAGGCCCTTGTGTGCCACAGGAGAGGTCTTCCTGTTTTTTAAGTCTTCAGGTTCCTGTCTGTTCTAAAGGTGCTTTTGGTGAAAGCAAGGCTTCAGCCGAGAGAAAAATGTTAAGGTTTCAGTGACCTGTTGAACTTATAACAATGATTTGGTTTTCCCCCGCCTTTCCAATGAAAGGAAAAAAAACCTTTTCCTCAGGTCTGTGCTTCAGTCCTCAAATCATTGTTCTCCTGTTTTTGTTTCAGGGCGAAGAAACCTGAGATTAGTCATGGAGTACCTGCCGTTTGGGAGCCTGCGTGATTACCTCATCAAGAATAGAGACCGCATCGACCACAAGAAGCTTCTCCACTACGCCTCCCAAATATGCAAGGCATGATACTGTCACTATTTATGTTTTAGTAAATGTTGTTTCATGCTCTAGAAAAATCTAAACTGATCACCGTGTGACGGCCTGTAGGCAATTCAGAATTTCAAGTTAGAGTTTCATTGTACTTCTTACACATGATAGTGTACACAGAGGGACACACTAGTGCTTGCAATATTTTCTCTCTTCCCTCTGAAAATATACAGTTTTTCAGGCCATTCATTCTTTAAAAACCAGATTTTACTTTACATTAATACTAACTACCATATATAAACACATAGTCCCGTAGCAAAAGGTGACCGTACTGGCACCTCAGTTTTTGGTAGTACTGCATCTCAGGTGTGCGTCATGTTAACTCCTGGCGTGGGTGCACCTATGACGCGAGGAATGAATGCAGAAAACGTGTGACGGCCTTGATGCGAATGCATTGTGTGCATCAGGTGTAAATCAGCCCTACCCCTGCTTCCTCTCCAGGATGTATGTCACTTTGAATGAAAGTGTCTGTGAAATAAATAAAACGTAAATGATTTTCCCTTTGCGTATAGGGCATGGACTACCTGGCCAGTAAACGGTATATCCATAGGGACCTGGCCACCCGCAACATCCTTGTGGAGAGTGAACTAAGGGTGAAAATTGGGGATTTCGGTCTGACCAAAGTGCTGCCCCAAGACAAGGAGTATTATACAGTGAAGGAACCTGGCGAGAGCCCCATCTTCTGGTGAGGAGGCCTTACTGCTCCGCCGCTAATTAGCTACTGGGCTGCTGTCTATTCTGTTACAGTACATTATATACATTCGAATTTTCGGCACCGATGTGTGATGGGGGCTGAGTGCACTGAAGCTGATGGACATGGTTCTTTTGATGCTGACGTTCCTCTTTGTGGTTCCTTTTGTGTCTCCGTCTGGTGCATCAAGGTCCTGACCTCGTGTGTGTCTTATTGCAGGTATGCCCCCGAATCTCTTACAGAGAGCAAATTCTCAGTGCCCTCTGATATCTGGAGCTTCGGAGTTGTGCTGTACGAGCTCTTCACCCACAGCAACAAGAACAACAGCCCACCAGCTGTGAGTTTTGGGCTTCTGTGTGAAACATTTTTTCCTGGTTTTAACACTTCCGATATGATTTCCATAAGACAGCCAAAACAAATATGTCGTTGCCTGGTTTTTTTTAATGTATTTTTTTATTTATGTATTTTTATTATCTTCTGGTCTGCTACATAAACCAGTAAGTCCATCCCGTGTTGGCTTTGCTCCAGGTGTTCATGAGAATGATGGGAAGTGATAAGCAGGGCCAGATGATTGTGTACCACCTGATTGAGCTCCTCAAACAGGGTAGCAGGCTGCCCTTGCCGGATGGATGTCCTACAGAGGTAAGCCTTTCATGACCAGTGGAGTTCTGCTAGCTGCAGTCGCCCATCCAAGGATGTCAACATGCTATGAAACACACCTAAAATGGACAAAGGCGCTGAATTATCCTTCTCAATCTTGTGTACCTGCTTGTAGATCCACCGGATCATGACGGAGTGCTGGAACAGTGACCCCTGCCTGAGACCGACTTTCAGGAAGCTTGCTCAGAGTGTGGACGTGGTTCGGGACAGCAAAGAGAGCTGAGCTCCTTTCTTGGGAGCTCTGAAGGGTCACAGAGCAGATAGCTGCTGCGTGCTTATTTATAGCGCCCCCTGTTGGGGCGTCTCCTGAACTCTGGAGCATCGTCAAGGCCGGCTTTGGGAGGACACCAGGCTGCGTGCGTTTTGCAACACTGGGTCAAAGTATGTTAGAGGAAGTCACACGTCTTTGAGAAACCATGTGATATTGTCTCTACTTCACCAGACATTTATTTCATGGGAAGGAGTGAAGATTGAAGCAAATTAATAAGAACTTTTTGGAGTTAGTGAGATAAATAGCTTTTTTTTTTAACGTGGGCTGCAAAGGAAAAACTAACCCACACTATTGAGATAAGAACTACGGTAACCTGCTGAGATAACTTCTAGCTTAGGAGAGGGAAGAGTGACACCTGGACACATGGAGGCAGGGAATGGATTATGTGATGATGATATGTTTTTCTGTAAAATGATTTATTTTCTGTTCTTTTTATTAATCTTTTTTATGTAGCCAAAGCTTTGATAAACAGCTAATTTGACTGCATGTCTGATATCCAAACAAAAAAAGATTGCGGTCTGATTAGTTAGAACATACTTGGTTGACTACATGAAATGGTTCACAGCATAGCCAACTATCAATAGAAGGGAGAAACAGCAACACGAATTATTTTTCATGAGCATGGAATGGCAACCATGCCGCCTTGTTTTTTGAGCACTGCTACAGATTAGACGTGAGATAGAAGCTGTGCAGGAGTTCCGGAAAGAGGAATGGACTTCCTGTCGCTTGCATCGAGATGTGTGTGACTGAGCATGTGCGCCTGCCCCTTTGCTGTGCCATTTCCCGCAGCTGAAGCAAGATACACGAAGCAAAACGAGAACATCTGCAGGAAATGTGCTGTGACATATAAGATGTGTGGAAATTTCAGTGGAATTATAGGTCTCATTATTTTTTAAACACATTTTTGGCAGCAGTGCTGACCTTTACATCACCCATCTCTCAGATTTACAGGGAGAAAAAAAAATATATATCTATACTTTTTTTCTACAGATAATATATACAGAGTAAGCTTTATTTTTTGTAGACAAAATAAGACACTGGTTTCATCTGATATTTACGCAGTTTGTTTAAACGGGAAACAAATCTTTTGCTTAAAGTATTAATGTCTAATTTTGTAATATCTTAATTGTAATATGCAAAATTCCAGATTAAAAAATGGTCATTTTTAAAGGGTGCAATTTTGTTCATCTGTATAATCTATATATTGTGACAGGAGACTTCAAGTAATTTTTTGCAAAAAGCAAAACGGCATTTCAAATGCTGATCATCTTCATTTTAACTATTAATAGATGCACTCCTTGTTTATGAAGAAATCCACTAAACCTGATATGCACTTAATCTTATTTTCATACCTTGAAATGGAAAATATTTCCTGTTGGGTAACTTAGTCACTTACGGCAACTGCATCGGCTGCACTGTCTAAGAAATCTGGTGCATGGTGGTGCTGATGGGGGCAGTGGTGACTGGCTGTATGAGATTGAGAAAATATTGTCTTTTGAAACACTTTTTATAATGACCCCCATAATTGTTAGCAGTTGTTGCTGTCTTATGGTGATATAGCACTGAAAGTAAGTTTTGATCAAAATGGCAGAACTTTTTGTTCCCATTTTTCATCATAACCATGGAAAACTTGGTATGATTCAATGCAGAAGATGAGATGTATGGCACGTGAAAAAGCAGATTTTAATCTGGATCCAGTTACATCTGAGATGTTTTAGGTTAAATCCCAATTATCAGTATGTGTCAGTTATAAAAAAGGTCCGCAAGGTCAAAACCAGAGCCAGCAAGCGGAGAAAATAAGTCATTTGGGCTGTTGTCTTTCATCCATACAATAATGTGATGTCAGGGGTACCTTGACACAATTACAGAATTGCATGTATTCTAATGTGTCAATTTTGTGGCTTGGTAAGAAAAATACATCTATTTTAAATAAGGAGAAATAATCTTCTGTGCCATTTTGAAATGTATTGATGTATTTTTAACATTTCAACATTATAATTTGACCTGAATGAGATTTAAAGGTATATTTATGTAGTACAGATATTAAGACATAATTAGTGTTATATTTCACACTATATATGACAACCTGATAATCCGTATCTCCTTGGAGTTCAGAATCTTTGCATGACGATTAGATAAGGCACAGCACAGGGAAAACATAGTTACAGCTATATGCAGTCTAATATTAGCCAAGGACGGCTGACTTCTATTAATTATATTTTCTAATACTTGTCTAGTTGCAGAAACCTAGGTGTAGCTGGACAATACAGAACAGTGTAGCTGATTCCAGTACATTACAAAGCCTTGTAAACTAAGAACTGGGCCTTTATGTCATGAATCTCAACAACAGAGCCGGTTTGTTTGAAGGCTGCTGTCTTTTTGTACAGTGGGAGGCAACAGAAAGCCGTACATTCTCAGGGGCCATTTCCTGTTGATATTTAATAGTTATAAATGTTTACATTTATCATGACTTTGGGTTTGGTTACTTATCGTAATTCGTTCAGACGCCCCCCAAGGCAGTGTGACATTAGTCATCCAGATACAATGTGGCAGGTTTTACAGGACAAAGCTTTTTATTCGTCTGTACAGAAGAGGAGAGTGTTTCAGCTCTCTGACACTCCGATGTCTTAATTATTTGTTAACCAAACAAAAAAATGTCTAAATTGGATACATTCCGGAGACATTGCATTAATACTACAATCTTCCCTGATTACTTAAAGTAAAAAATAAGGAATGAATGATATTGAGAGCGTAAGAATGGCTTCCTGGCACAGGGTCCCACCGCGCCACTCGTCACGCTTCAGCACAAACGGCCGATGTCATTTTTGGTGCAGCCCAGGTTGCAGCACATCCCAGCCAACCCCAAGGAAAAGTCCCTCTTCCGTCTGTTGGGGTACGCCCAGAGTGGACTGCGGCTCCTGGCTTGGCCCGTCTCCTCGGGGTCGCGGTCCTTCGAGATTCCCAGCACATTGAGAACATCCAGGAGGGAGAAGGCCGGCCTACTGGGGTGCTCTGCTGAAACAGCCTGAGGCCAGGACAGCTTCCCTTCAGTGTCTGATGGGTCACTGTGTGGTCTCTCCGCGAAGGGAGCTGCAGAGAGCAAAAGATGTAGAAGTTTCATTGATCAGCTGGATGAACTACTAATGAAGTATGAATGTTTTCCAGCCATGATATCCAACTATTAAACACTATGCCTATTATCACTCTACCTGGCTCTGCCCTCCTGTTCAAAAAGTCATTAACAGAATTTCTGTACTGTAGTATTCCACCATCTCCATCGCCCTGTTTACTTGGAGGTCATTTAATAAAAAAAAACGATCCAACATTCAAAACCCATCCTCATCACTTTAGCTACTGCCAAAATACTATCCTCCCAAACTGGAAAACAAATGGCAAAGCCTTCTCCAAGTACACAGATACACAGAACAGATCATTCTCCAGCGCCAAACCTCTCACTTTGAAAAAGTCAAGGCTCCTTTATCGTTGCAAATTAAACTCCTGTTGTTTAACCCTCTGATTCGGCTACACAATTTTTACAGGCAGAAACACACACAAACTTTCACCAGAATCGGTCTGGATATTACGGCGATAGCATAGGAGGGTGGGAGAGTGCAGAGCAGTTCCACCGAATGCCATAGAAATGAAAAATTGTCCTCCGTGGGGGTGGTACACACACACACACACACACAAACACACACGCACGCACACTTAATTGCAATCATACAATTAAAACACAACAACAATAATACTGTCAATATAATAATAATTATCAGTTTTGCAGATCACTCACTTAAGATGGTGAATTTCGAAAAATAGAATCTCGCTGTTTGTACATTTTAGGGGGAAACTGCTGGTAAATATCTCCTTTTTTCTCAACCCACAGATTTTCATAGCACCATATTTTGTACAAGTAAATGTGATGTTTAATATAAAAGTATTTCTACGGAAATATCTTTACAATCCAAAATTAAGTTTTATATAACACGGGTATAATTAATTACTATTCAGCAGCCCAATTGTTGCATGTGTCAGTAATCTGCTAATTTAAACTTAATCGTTTAATTGGTATTTTAAGTCAGTATTTTAAATCGTAATTTCGAAACCACGTGATCATTTATGACGGCTTTCGCGTTTCATAATTTTTGAAAGAAATAACGGCGAACATAGACTGGATGGGTGAATAGGTATAATTTACCATATGCCCTTAGATAAGTGACATTTTAGTAAAAGAAAGTCAAATTCTACAGCTGTCATATTACTTAAATAATAAATCATAATAATATAAATTCTATTATAAGTTTTTTTGTTATCAGCGAAATGAAGGAGAGGCTTTCTCACGCTGCCTTAAGGCGGGCTCCGCGCTTACCCCCGCCACCGGCGCCTGTGCGTCTCCACCGGGACCCTCCGCAGGTGAAGATCACGGCTCTGATAAACTCCCGTCCGCACAGCTTCACCCCATAGTCTCTGACCAGAGCAGCGCTGCCGACGCCCTGCGCGCCGCCGCTTAGGCACAAACTCAGGAGAATCACAGACATAAGCCTCAGCATGGTCTCCACTTCAGGGATAGTTATGTCCGTCTTCCGTCCGTTATATCGAGCACCTTATATAGGTCTTTATTCGCAGTCCCGTGAGTCACTAAATTTAGCCTGGTGTTAAAATGACCGAAACCCCCGCCTCCTCTTTAAAGGAATGACCACTTCAAAAAATGCCCCCACCTGAACTTGAACATGAACCCCGCCTTGCATTACCATCATTTACCAATTACAGTGGAAAACGTTTACTTACTATATACTAGATAAATTTATAATAGAAAAAGTCAAAAATGAGTTAAAATCGGGATGACGTCAGTATATTTATTTCATATTCATAGTATTGCTGCTAGCTGACTACGGGTAATACTTGCAGTACTCGGATTTCAGTTTTGCGCTTAAGTCCTTAAAAAAGAATCTTATAAAGACACAAGAGACACTAATTCACTCTTGCTGCTGTCTCAAAGGCAATTTTACTTGACATGTAAAGCTCCAGGCAAATTTCAACGTAATTCACATAAAAAATCAAGAGACGCACATCATTACTGGTTCAAAACACTCTTTTACATCACATACATACATGCCTATAGCATGAAGGGATTTATTGGGATCATCTTGGAAACCATTAACACCTGCAGGACGTTTGGCCACAATAGTTAAAAAACAATAATTAAAAGTGCTCTTCAAAAAAGTTGAATGTCAGTATATATTTGGTGGGGGTTATGATAACTGACAAATGACAGATTGGACTGATTCATTGTACAAATTTTAAAATATGTATACATCAATGTTTAGGTAGAATCCAGTCAAATAAGGAAATGAGCAGATGTCTATGAAGGACGACTCCTGCTGATTCAGTCTGACAGACTGTGTGTTCCACGGGCGTCGATGACAGAAAGATGGCAGCTCTGCTTTTATTTATTTAGTCAGCTGCTACTGACTCGAAGATGCAGAGAAACGCAAACGTCCATAATTACGAATAAATTAGTTACAGGGTTCCCGACATTTTGGCTGATACCAAACCCACAGGAGAGCCGGCGACATCTGTGAGCAGCTCACTTCTCCAGGGAGAAGACGCTCTGGGCTCTCCGTGCTTTCTCGATGGCCTCAAAGGTGGGCGTCCCGTGCGGAAGCTCTAAGCGGTCATGCTCTGACACCATAATGTCCTCCGCTTCACCTGGAAAGACATATGGTGGCTTGAGTAGAACATACTTTATCCTCAAGCATATGAACAAAATCATCTGAAACCAGAGTAACACAGCTACTGCTCAAGGTAGTTTAAAACTGCCAGTACTATCTCTGGGTACATGCTATTAGGGTCAGTGTACAATGGAATAATAGGTAATGGAAACTATATAAAATGACCAAAACAAGATTACTTCCTGCCCATAACCTTAAAGCACAATAATATTACATTATTTCCTGAGACTAACTGGAATCAGAAATCGAGGAAAGGAGTCAACCGATGAAATAACTTCTGCACTAGGACCGTTTAACATTCTGGAAGTATCAGGATGACCATCACACACGTCCGTTAGTGAGATTTCAGAGATAATACACTTAAGGCTTTCCTAGTTGCATTACTCGCTGACATGCAGTAGCTTATACATCCCTGCACTCACTCTTCATGCGCTGCAGCAGAGTCCCGTAGGCCATGTCCATCTGGTAGGCCAAGATGAAGCTCAGTGGAATGATGGGGACGAAGAGACCAGGGCTCTTCCTCTTCATAGCACTGCGGACAAGAGAAGGCTACCTTTCAGCATGTCTATGTAGGGAACCTACAACGCGCTTTTGTGTATGTAAGTATGTACTTTATTTGGAAGCATGAACGGCATATCATCTGAGCAGGGAAGAGATGAACAAAGCAGATAAAACTGAATGACGTGGTACAGGAAAAGATCCCATATCCGCTAACATCGGGACGAAGACGCAGGCAGATGATTGAATTTTCCGGAGAGCTGAATGTTAACCCTTGAAAAAGATTTGTAACACATTTTACGCTTACTGTAATCCTTTCATACACAAACATTAATAAAGCTGGAGATTCAATAAGACACAAGATAAACAATGGCGGAACAACTACTGAAATGTGCTAAACCCGTAGGCAGGCATTTGGAATTTATTTTTAGTGTTTTTTAATAGAGTAGTGTCATTTCTCTCCTGAATGTTGCCAGTTACTTGAGCATGCTGGGTACCTGTATACCGGATATTAGACCTTTTACTGTTTTATGACGAATTGGTCACAATTATCTGTTTTTGCATCAGCATTGTACGATTGGTACGCAACTTGTCTTAGTGCATCTGGAAAATTACTATACAACACGAGACATTAACATTAAGACCATCTTAACTCTACCTCAACACACCTTATGAAGGCATGATATAGAATTACATCCATTAAACGTACTGTAGGTACAAACCACAAATTTGTGAGTCATTGTTAAAATATTTATTTGTATTTTGCAGAGGTTTCACATTCTGTGTTAGCTGTACCACACACATTCTGATCTTTCCCACCATTTTAGAATCCAGAAGCCCGCCTGATGTGCTCACCCGACGGAGAGGCTGAAAGCAGCAAGGCTGAAGAAGCTGCCGTAGTACTTGAGGAATTCCCTGGACCAGGCGATCTGCATGGCCATCTGCCTCTCTCTCATCTGGTTCTGCATCAGAATCTGGCGTTCCAGCTATAATAAAGCATGTCGTGCAAAATTTCCCAAACAGAAGAACCACTGAAGCAGGATTCCAGAATCTTACTTTATCACAGACCTCTGTAATCTAACAAGTTAAAGACCTTAATACCTCTTTTATGAACATCATTTGTTCAAATACCGGAAGAAATCATGCCATCTTTTAAAGAGATTAGGAAGACAGAGCTGTGCAGGAACATACATCCTAAGGCATTTATATTGTGATTGCATTCTTCTATTTTTGAATAAAGAGTCATTCTATTCCTTTCTTCCTCGCTATGAGAAGTTGGGATGGAGTCTTGGGGTCACAAACCCAGGTCATAATCAGACATTTAGATGTTTTTGCTCATTTTTAATGAACAAGTGGGCTTTTGTTAAGCGAGTTTCCTGTTTATCACTTAAGATTCGGACTGTTCATCCATCACCCTCCTAAGTAAGAGAAAAAAAGTGGGCTTTTGTTAAGCGAGTTTCCTGTTTATCACTTAAGATTCGGACTGTTCATCCATCACCCTCCTAAGTAAGAGAATATATTGACCGGCACATTGTCTCACAGGTCTTCGGTTATCGAGTTGCACTCCAGGTACAAAGCGTGTGAAGAAATATGATGTAGAAAGGTTAACGAATGAATAACGGTTAAGGAAGTGAAAATAAAACTCCAGCCATGCATGCACACAAATGAGCTTTATGCAAATGGATGTTGTGGAAGATGCAACAACTTAGTTTCTAGGGAGGTCAAAGGTCGCCCAACAGACTTTTAGTCAAAGACTGAGAATTATAATCGAATAACAAAAGAAAGTACAGAGCAAAAAGCAGAGGTCCACCATACAAAGACCAACTGCCCCCATTTCCATAGATAAACAGCCCCTGCTCCATCCAGTGAGTCTCCCTGCAGATCTCTGTTACATCGCATCTGTAAACATGCTCTCCTTTTCGCAACATGGGATATGCAAAGGCGCTTGATGACATATCACACACAAAGCCTGGGGCAAAATTAAGAAAGCTGAAGAATATGTATTTATGTTTTATTAATTTAGTGCGGATCGTATTACAGACCAGTGTTTTAAGTTATTTGTCTTAGTGATGAACAACAAATATGACAATTATTCATAAGTTTAAGAGTGTATTTTTCATTAATAACAGAAATTACCCACGATCATCATGTTTCACTTAGCACTGAAAGTGGATTTTTTCCCCAGTTGTCAGTGGATGATGCTCATTTTACCAGCGGAGTGAAATGATGGCCGTTGTGTTTGCTGACTGCTGATGAAACCCATACAAACCGATGCGACGGCAGCCTGCACACCATACAATTTTCAAGAGTTCCTAAGAGGGTACATTAACATGCCATTACGTGGCACTGTGTCCAGACGTATCCGCGAGATGTGTCAGTCTCTGTCCCACCACTGACGCTGCAGAGGGCTGGTGTTAAACACACCATCTCTCTAAAGTGCTGTCGAGATGAGATCCCATTTAGTCAAATAGCGGACAATGATTTGACTTTGACTGATGCGAACTGAAAGAAAATGCCCCCAAAAGCAGTTAGTGTGACAGGTTAATGTGAGAGAGGGCTGGCTGGTGTACACAACCAGGGCCATTTAAAAACGCCAAATTAATTTTAATTAACGATTAACCATCGGCCACAATACAATACCAGTAATTTCAGTCCAATCATAAGATGGCTGTTGGCAGCAGATGGCGCTGACTTTGGAACATTATCTTTGTTTCTCTTTCTAAAATAATGTTTATAATGAAAAGCTCTTATACACGTCACAGAGCCATATGCATTACATTTTAGTGTCTTTGCAGACCTCATGAATTACATTCTAAAGATAATCACCAGGATTAAAAAAAAGCTGGACTCACACATACAGTATGACCTCAACAAAGCATCACTAATACGTGCAGCGGGGTTTATAAAATGGACCAAAAGGTATTAATCGTTATTTGCTGGATTTATGGAGGAAAGGAAGAAAAGTGGAGCAACACCTTAGAGGCATTTAATAAGTCTGTCAAGTTCTCTGCCTTGAGAGCAGCAATGTATATAGATTACCAGTGGTGAGTGACTCACGGGCAAAGATGAATCAAAAATGCACAACCCGCAAAATGAGGAAATATCTTTTGTTTGGTAGCACTGTGTAACACTTCTAATAAAGCTCAAATTTTACACACTATCCTGCCATGCAAAGACAAAGCAGATATTTTATCCATTATGGTGAGAGATACGTTGGTAGTGAATCATAACAGCAATGAAACTAATGATGAGTAGAGCAGAAATGTCAGTCTAAGGATGACAACTATGAAAACCATGTCATGAATACTGCATCTTCTAGAATCCCCTAAATAAAAACAGATTTTTTCTTCTGCAATCCTCATTCCAATATTGTAGCCAGTGTGCAATTAACTAGACAGTTACAGTTAACAGGATGTTTGCAAACGTCACCCTTCCTTATCCTCCATCCTTCTTCAACAAGTGCTAAGATAGACAGATCTTTTTGTCACTATTACAGAAATACAGTTTAGCAGCTCTTTTTAGCAGCATAGAAGTGATAAATTGCAGCATAAAGTCATAAGAGAATAAAACACACGAGACACCCATCCTATCACAAGACGAGTGTCATTCACGAGAGCAGTATGTTAGTCCGTATAGAAGACAGTCATTAAGCAAAAAAGCAAAATTAATTCCGCCTGTGTCATAAGCGGATGATGAGCAGCACAGGATCTCTGTGCTTAGGACTGTGGCATCACACCCTCCCAGAAACATGCTACAAGGTAACCGGTGCCTCTGAATTCCCCCACGGAATGTGAGCCCTGTCACAGCCTTTCTGCCCTATGCCTACTGAAACAGGCTCCAGAGTCACTTAGACTCTGTCCCCGATTAATTGGATGGATGGATGGATGGATGGATGAATGATTGATTGATTGATTTTGGCCCTGGGGCTGTTGGACCCCTAAAGCTTCTTCACTTGGGTTTATCTGAATTATTTTGATCAGAATATTACAAATTTCACTAAGGTTGCTAAAAAGAGGGGGATGTCAACAACAGATACTGATAGAAAAGCTTCAGAGAGGCCGGAGTAAAATCCTTAATAAACGTTTATTCCCTGCCAACATAGATGCAGCAAGGATATAATTTCAGACTCATACAAGCATTTGGGTAAACTGGCAATCTGGAAATCCAGAAGCATCCAGAGTCACAAAATAATTCACACTGCACCTTTAAATATAAAATTAAACTTCTCACCAGACTTGGTAAATCTATACCTATCATTTTTAATAAAAGGTATATTTTGATTAATTTAGTGTTGCCTGGACACCTGTAGATTGTATTGCCATTAACGAATGCATGCGATCGTGTACATTTCAGGCTTCTTACCTGAAGTCGACCATTGAGCAGCATAAACTCCTGCTGTTTTTTCACGCTCTGTTCCATGGACTTAGACATGAGGAATCCCATTATGCTCTTCACAAATGAAAAAAAGAAAAATTGAACAAATCAAACAAACATAATTCAAACAAAATCACTCTGACTTACTTTTTTTCTGTACCTAAAACAACTTTCGACACTGGCTACAGTTTTAAACTTGGCATCAATGTTGGACTTGTCTCAACAAAAGACAGAAGTAGAAGAGTGAAGAGAGAACTAATGGTGGACCTCGCAGGCAACACAGCTAATCGGTGCATAACTAGTAAGGTCAAATAAAGGTATTAAACTTTAAATTTTGTACAGCCAACTAGGTCACCGTTTTTGCCAGGACTGTTAAAGTGACCGCTTCACATTCAGATAAATGTATATAAAATCCGCCTAATATACACCAATGCCGGGTCCCTACCTAAAACCGCTAGCTAGTTAGCTGTAAAGATAGCAATACCCAGTTAAAATGTGAAGATTATTTCTGCTCTTTGTGCACAGGCCGTCTGTGTAAATGGCAGAAAGGCATCAACACTATATCAGTAACCTAACTGGGTTTTTTCCAATATTTACGATCATTTAATGTGCGGGTAATAACGTACCTTTTGCTTTTCCTAGTTATTGAAAAATTATGTTTCTTAAGGAAACGTTGAAACAAACCCGCTGTATCCCAGAACAGGGCGTATCGATAATTGATTACACGGCCTTGCAGGTTGCGACGAGGCAATGTGGACTTCCGGGGTCACGGTGGGCGGGGCTAGAGAGCGCAGCTGTCCGTCTGCATTAGCGGGACTGCGGCCGGGACCCTAAGCCGGGCATCTCGTCCTTTGTCACCGTGTGTTTTCGAATTCTCTTAACCCAGTCGCGGTACCCTCGTTCAGCACAGGGCAGACTTTGTTAGGCAAATTGTATTTAAAACCTTGGTATGATTTTGGAGTCTAGTTGCATCTTACGGAAAACTTGTCTTTCCGTAATGTTTTTTTTTTTCTTCAAAAATCTGCAAGCTTTTCTATCTAAATCACACACAGAAACACTGTAAATAAACAGGTCGAGCCGTTATTTCTCAGCCCTTGTCATGTTCAGCAGACACCGGCATTAAAAGCCATGCATAATTTGTACCCGGTTATACAGCTGCATGTTTTCTAAGTTTATCTTTATTGTGTCTTGTAGGCTATTTTACTGATTTAGTGCCACACTGACTGCAATGGTTTGGCGCCCCATCCTGGGGTTTCCCTGCCTTGCATCCTTGGCTTCTCGTCCGAAGCTGAAATACATTTCCTTCTCCTGGTATCTATATGATAGCTAAGAACGGAAAGAAGTAGAGCTGAAGACTCCTTTCAAAGAATTTTTGGCATGAACTTCTTGGCAGAAGATCAAGGAAGTAGCCTAATGCAGACATGATCGTTACTGCTAGTAGGGATTTTTCTGGGAAAGTAAGAACAAAATATAAGTCACTTCCGACGGAAAAATACGATGTTGGGTAATTTCAGAGCACATAAATCATCTTAATCGTCTCTCTCTCTCTCTCTCTCTCTCTCTCTCTATATATATATATATATATATATATATCAGAAAACTTTGTTAATCCTCAAGGAAATTGCTTTCATTACGACTGCACAACGCACAATAACAATACAATGAAGTACTAAAGATTAGTGCGGCACTCTAATAATGTTATCTCGTACATAAGTGACTCTATAAAAAGTTACACACACACAGGGGCGTCCGAATCTTTTTGCATGTGGCGGGGACGCTGGCATAAAACTAATATTTTATGTTAAATGTGAGGGGGTCCAAACGAATAATTATGAAATATGATGGAGGCGGTGTGTGTGATTGGAGGAGGGATGTGGAAGATTTTCCCAACAGTCTTTCGGTTATCATAAGATATAAAATGTTTGCCGTTCAATTGTCTGAAAGCAGGCGTTCCCAATCAGAATGCATTTTACTAGAATAGGATAAAACGAATAAAACTGATCTGCCCTCCAAGCTAGGCTCCCTGTGATTGACTGGCATCCCACCCCATCGTTTTACCCGAACCTTATGTCCTACGCTGCTTGGGCTTGACTCCAGACCCTTCTAACCGCCAATAATCATCCGATGCCAAAAACGTCAAAAACAGAGGCTTTACAGGTCAGATGCTTTGGCGTGATCGCCGTACCAAGTGGCTCCAGACCAAAATTAGTTGTCGACGTTCTCCATAATGGGGCAGTTTGGAAAATGTAGTGGGACAGTGTGGTGCTACTGTGATGAATCTTCCTAACAGTATATTCTCCGTCTATTCTTTGGACTTCTTCCGTTTTCGTTGAAATTATTCCGTTCTGTATAATTGTCTTGTCACGAAACGGGGAAGCAGCACAGGAGCATGCAGGGGAAATCGGGTGAACATAGCTGAAGGGAAGATGCGACGAGAATCAAAGACGAAAGACAGTCGTTTGGACTTAGAAAACAGAAGAAATACTTTGTGAAAGAGAACGGGTCGGGCATCTAGTGTTTTTGTGACGTGAAATGACCAAGGCAGACATCCCACCGACTTCCGCAAACTGGCAGCGGCTCCCTGAAACCCGTCAAAGATGCGCAATGTCCTATAAATCTATCGGTCCGCTACTCAGCGGAGGTAAAAGAACCACTGGAACTCATAACCTTGGTTTGAACATTGGGGATGATGTTGAGGTCTCCACCCTTTTCGGGAGAGACACGATTATTGTGAGGGAGGGGGGTTTGATTATTCCACTAATTTACGCCCATGGTATTATCATAATACCAGCCAAGCAATGGCCAGGACCCCGCTCTCCCGGATTCTCCTCATCTGTCTCCCTGAAATCAAGATCCCTAAGGTGGGATGTCTACCAACGATAAAAGAGCCCGATCTTATCTAAATGGTTTAAAGATACATGAGTAATGAATCGGGGCTTGTCATCACAGTCCTTCCCGAGGTGTTAGGGGCCGAGGAGGCGCTCACAGCGGAGGGAATTTGCACTAATAGTTTGTTATGAAGAGGGACAGTCGGTAAAATATACCGATGGGGGGTAACCCGTTAGTAAATTTAGCGTGAAACCCGCCGCGATCCTCCCGCATCCGCTAGTGTAAGGTTACAACCATAAATGACGAGTCAGCTTCTGGTTAGCCCAGATTAACGCAGCGAAAATAAACGCGAACTCGTTTTTGCTTCTTTTTCCTGGAATGGTTTACGACATATTGGTTTATATGTGATTTGAGAATGTGAAACTGAAAGTTTTAGATGAAACGTTTTAGTATTGCTTTGATTTGCTTATGGAATTAAAAAAAGATAAACGTACGGTCGTTTTTCCTGTCACTTATCTGCAGAACTGCATAGTAAATGTCAAACATAACTGAATTATTATGCAGCCGTACTGTAACAGTTTTATTTGCTATAGATACCGTGACTAGTCATTTCTGGTTTAACCTCACATTGTCGATGAAGTAGCAGAAACGTCAAATAAAGGCAACAACAACTATTTATTAGCAAATTATTTCGTGTGCTGTAGAATTGGAATGGCTGGAAGACTAAGATTATCGTTCAGATGTAATATGCATTTGCATATAGGCCTTTATATAATCGAATATATAATTCCAAACCCTCAGCTAACTCCTGCATCGCTGTACCCGATAAACGGTCATAAGGTGGCTGGATGGGTTTCGAGACCTAAATCAACAATCAATATAAGATGCGTTTACCAAGTTCAGGAATTTATTGAAAGAGGAAGTGCTTGAGTACAGCCGACTGCGTGTCATTGTTGTCATTATTTAACCCGAGTGCAAGTAGTCTGATAGCAGCACCGGCGAGCGCCCGATGAGGTACAGTAGCGCACTTCGCGACGCGTAACACCACAGCAGGGAGTAGCGTGGGACAGTCATTGTTTCATATAGGCCTACCATCTAAAGCTTTTAAAATCAATTTGTTGAATATTAACCATTCTTTTGAATGGCAGGCATCACGTTTTCTTCATGTAGCCTAATTCCTGTAGGGGCGAATTGTTCTAATGGATATTTTAATAAGGCTTCTGTTCTGCTATTAAAGCTTAAGTTACAAATTGAGTGCCACGATTGACAGTTTGAGATGGAATCCTGCTTTTGAAGCTTTTTCGGTTTTTATATTCACTATTTAATTTAAAACAGACATATAGTTTTAACTTGTTCATTTTTTATTGAAATTTCAGTCACACTTTACTTGAGGGTACACAAATAATATAGTAATATACTTATCACTTATATATGAATTAGCCGCAAACTAAGTGTTAGTTACAAACTGTCATGTTGTTCCTCATTAATGAATCATGATGCAACTTTCATTCCAAGTCGTTACCGTATTTGTTACTATATCTGTTAATTCTGTAAATCTTAGTGAACTACCGAAGAAACCACTGAAGAAAGTACTGTCGGAACTATTAAAATTAAAAGCAATAAATAACATAAGTGAAATACTGATCTCCTGTTTCTTCATCATTAATGAATCGCGACACATCTCACCCTAAGTTGGGACTGTTCTTGTTCATGATTTGTTCTTCAGTAGTAACTGAGTCACTACTAAGTATTTGTGTACTCAAGTAAAGTGTTACTGAAAATTCATATTAGCCTGGGACAAATCAACTGAAATTTAACACTGCAATTTATAATTATTATTTTGGAATTACAAGTTCCTGCCGGAGCCCCGATGGTGCAGTGATGGTCACAAATATAGCGGGTAAGGAGGTGGTGCATCTACCCACAATGCTGTGAAAGTGTTACATTGTTACACGTGGATGGGGTTGGTCTGTTTAATATGCAAGGTACCTCTCCGATCTCCATGTTAAACGTCCTGTGTTCTTATGATTATTATTTAGTGCTTTAGCTAATTGTTTCGCTACCTTAACAAAATGTTATGTTATGATTTAGGTGGTGTGTATTTTTAATATTTCAAGTGAAGGAAAATTTCATATTGTTTGTTTTTTATTGTTATTGCACATTTAGTTAGAACCCAAGTAATGTTTAATATTTAAACTTTTTTTTTTCTAGGTGAAATTAATATGGCCCGTCTTTTATTACAAGCGGTCTTCTTGCCAAGAGTTCTTGGTATGATATGACATTGGTTTATTCTTTTGATATAATACTGCTTCTGTAATATACAGCATTACAGGAACTCAAGAATAAAATATGTAATCTCTCTACTTTTCTATAGAACAGCGAATGCTGCACCATTGTTCTTAAATATTATGGTGTGTACTGGTTTGCATATTTTAGTGCAGTGTTTCCCAGTGGATTGTCTGTGGGTTCCTGAGGACCAGACTGGGAAACACTGCTTTAAAATGCGAGTGGACACAGTTAACATTACTAACATTGCTGACTGAAGCATACTGTCCTCTTAGGTCTGTTCACAGTGGAAGTGGCTAGTCCATCCTACCAGGCAGAATTTGATGATTCTGTCAGTTTGGAGTGCAGATTCGCGCCGGTGGACAGCACCTCTAATCTGTCTGTGTTCTGGCACCGCATCCTTCCTAAGCCCCCACTGGGTGTCTACAGCTTACAGAATGGACAGGAGGACCTCAGCTTCCCAGACCCACACTTCAGTGGCAGAGTACAACTCCCAAAAGATAGCTTACGTAGTGGAAAAGCTCTGCTTAATATCAACAAACTGAGGATAAATGACTCTGGGACGTACCAGTGTCTTGTGGAGATGGTAGGTGCTGACTACAAGCAGACAACCCTCACTGTAAAAGGTGAGTCATGAGGCCAAATATAGTGAATTACGTCAAAATCAGTTTAATATTGCCATGTATGAATCCTTACAAGGAATTTGTTCTGATGTCATACACACGTCATACATATGTTATCTATTAACATTTAAACAGCCATTTGGCTAAGAACTGTAGGTGTATTTACCTGCATTTTAAGCATTGCTCCTAATGATATTAGAATATGAATCAAGTTTATTGGCCAAGTTTACTCACACATACAAGGAAACTGACTTAGGTAGTTGTACTCTCTTGCGGAGAAATTACAGACAATCATTTACAAGCATAGGATAAGTTACTGTGCTAGCACAAAACAATACACATATACTGGAGTATATAAAAAACACAGAACAGATATTTTCTGGACAATGAATTTACAAGAGATATGTGCAATAAAGACCATTTTATACAGAAGTTAAGTTAAAGTGACTGTTGTAGCCGGTCAGCTGTTCCTGAGCACGATGGTGAGTCACTAGACACTGTTCATGTGTCAGCCTGTTTTGGCGTGTAGTGATCAAATAGCACCAAACACACCAGAGCAATTGAAAGAATTTGTATCCAGGGTGTGAGTGGTCAGAAATGATTTTTCCAGCCCGTTTTCTGACTTGGGAGGCATTCAGATCCTGGGCGTGGGCAGAGGGGAGCTGGTGATTTTTTTCTACTGTCCCGATTGTCCTCTGTAGTCTGTGCTTGTCACACTGGGTAGCCGATCCTAACCAGACCATGATAGACGTGCAAAGAACAGACGCAATGGCTGCTGTGTAGAAGCGGATCAACAAACATGCGTTTTCATTTTATGTCACTTTGTAGCCACGTATCAATCAGTTAAGAAGAGCATAAGAAGTACTGAGAGAGATGAGGTGGAGCTGACCTGCCAAGCAGAAGGATACCCACTAGCCAAAGTTGTTTGGACAGACGGTAGAGGCAGAAAACTTGAGAATGACAAATTCACCAATTTCACATCTTCAAACCAGCTCATCCACATCACCAGCCAAGTAACCATAAAAACCTTCAGCAACAACTACACATGTACCGTCATGGGGGAAAGACAGCCACATCCATCTGCCACATTTACCATTCCAGGTATGGTTATTTTCCATTACGATTATGGCCGTGGTGAGCGCTGATGAATTATGAATCAATATTATAACAACCCACACTTGTCAGGGTCATCTAAAATCTATCCTGAAACCTATCCTAAAACCTATACTAAAACTTATCCTATGTGGGATGGGGCAGAAGGGTGTGCTGCATTCTTTATGGGTTGCCAGGTTTTCGGCGGACACACACACCTGTAAGCATATCGTTGTGGGGACCGCTCATTCATTTCTATGGGAAAAATGCTAATGCTATCTATGACAATCTTAACCCCTACCCGACCCTAACCTAAGTGTCTATGTCCTTGTGGGAACTCTTCATTCATTTCTATGGGCATAACCCTAACCCCAACTATGACAGTCATATATACATGATTACACACACACACACACACACACAACGTGGAGGCAGGGTTCAATCCCTTGACCCTGAAAGTATGAGGTGATGGTGCCA